>JAEIIG010002292.1:0-29635 GCA_018904695.1 Drosophila parvula
CAACATTTTATAAGCATAAAGCAGATAAAAAGGTTTATGATAAATTAAATTTAATGTTAAACCTATTTCTAATATAAATTTAAGATTACTTTAAGAGTCTATGGTATAGACTTTGATTAAGATCCAAATAATAAATGTTTAAGATCGATATAACTCTTTAACAACTTTTAAATCAATAAAATAAAAAGAAAAATATATATTTGTACAATAAAAAACTTGGAAAATTATATTTTTTACCTAATAAAATTGACCAGCTCATATCTCAACCATTTTTTTTTGCGTGTAGCCCCAGAGTTGACTCCGCCTGACTCCAATTGTGGCCGAAGATTATTATTTTGGCTACCGACTGAATGCCGGGCGTATTTCGCATAATCGAAAGTGACCGAACCGCAGCTATTTGACTGATCTTTTGTACACGGGCTATATGCCACTCGAGGAGTAACGGTCGATCGTTGGTTATGCACAGGTTGAATAAAAAAAAAACAAAACAAAACAAAGCACTAAAAAATAAAATAGCAAAAAATGATTGATGCCAAATGGCGGAGCGCCCCGGCTAATACAATTTAAAATTCAGTTAAAAACAAAAGACGGAGTACAAGACGAAAAAAATTAGATGTATTCATGGATAGATCGACGGCGGCGGCGGCGGCATATAGTTTTAACCGCATTTCGCCGAAGGCGTAACACACTCTAAACCGGAAGGGTAATTAACTCGCTTTGCGATCACGCCTTTGCATTCAGATCGGCGATCGCGGATCGGGGAATCCGGAGCGAGATCGGCCATCCCAGATGAATGGCTGTAGGTATATTAAAAAGCTATAAGTTTTGCGTTTTTGCCTCGTATTTTTCGGTTTTTTTTTCGATCTCCTACTTACGCCCGGACTCGGATGATTAATAATCCGGGGCAAGTTGGCTTATAGGCAAATGCGTTCGTTCACAATTATGTTTTGGGGTCTGCGGCCAGGATTGATGGGTGTATAAAGTCTTCTTTTATGCGGTAATTGAGTGTAGATGAACCAACCTCATTCAATGGCTTTATTATGCCCACAAATCTTTGGTTGCGGTTGTTTTCCTCCGATCTGGAATTTACGAAAGACGCTCCCATACATTACATAGTTCAACTTGAATTTAAATAGGGAATTTCCCGGATTTAAGAATATATCCAATCCTTTGAAATATGAAGAAAAGGTGCTACTTATTATATTACTTATTGTTAAAAAGGAAAATAGGGAATTTCTGAGATTAATCAATCTAAAAACTTAAATTTCTCGATTATTTGTTATGTTGCTTGAATATAGAAAATATTTGTAACCCAATTATTGGGAAGATCTTTTAGACTAGATTGGAATTTCTGCGATCTAAAATGTTATTAGAGTTGAATATAATATTCTTAAGCTAATTATAACATAAATAATTGGTTAATCCTTTAAATAGAGATCAAAGAGTTTTCTCTTTTTCCCTGTTTCCCAATTCCCTTCAAAAACTTAGCCAACATTTAATGCGATTGTTTCATTTATTGATTTTTCATGTTTCATAACGATCTTTTTTGTTTTTTTGTTCATATATTTAATAATAATAATAATTATATAATTAAACGTTAAGTAAATGTTATAAAATTGATTTCTGTTTTAGTTTTTATTTATTTTCGTTTTGTGTTGTTTTGAGAATTGCAATAATTAGCTCTATAAATATGTTAAGACTTACGGCGATTTACATTATATAATAAGTATATATATAAAGCCTATACACGTACACAATCAAAATATCCAAATATACAGTATATATAGAGTATATATAGTATATATATAATCCACAAAGTTCCGAAGTAGTTCAAGTTAAGACTGGCATATATATGTCTATGTACAGATGTTTTTAAATTAGCTACACAGTTAAGGTGGTTTTTTTTTAGAGTGGGGTTTAAGTATATTATATTTTAAATATATATATTAAGTAGTTTATAGAGCTTCCCTTTAAGTGGTGTGTGTGTGTGTGTGTTGTTTATAGTTTATGTTTAGATGCTTCACCGTCTTTTTCCATTGATTGCATAGCTAATTTTTAGTGTTTTTAGTTGTAGTTTTTAGTGGAAAATGGTAACTACTTAAAGATAGGTTTCCCTCTCGGAGGCACGCTTAAGTAAGAGTTAAAGTAAGTTTTTCTTCAAGTGGTTTTTCTCGAGTTTTTCCTCAAGCTTTCCCTTAAGTTTTCTCTTAAGTTTGCCCTCTTCAAGCTCACGAGTACAGCATCTTGCGATTATTATTGCTGATGTGGCTGCTATTGTTGTTAATGTTGTTATTGTTGAGTTGCGACTTCTTCTCCAGGATCACCGAGGACTGGTCATCCTCCTCGGTGTCGCCCTCGTTGCCAGCCAGGCTGTTCGGCGTGTACACCCTGTTCATGAAGGTCCTGATCTCGTCGAAGTACTCCTCCCGCTCGGCCAAGCCCGAGGCGGAGCTGGGCGAGTCCCGGAAGTTATTGCCCTCCGCCTCGTGCTTCTTCACGTGCCGATCGAGATTCGTCTGCTGGCCGAAGGATCGGTCGCAGAGTTCGCAGCGAAAGGGCCGCTCCTTGTTGTGGATGTTCCTCACGTGGCGCTGCAGGTTGGAGGAGATGCTGAACGCCCGATCGCAGTACTTGCAGGGATACGGCTGCTCGCCGGTGTGCGTCCTCAGGTGGCGCGTGAGGTTGGCCGAGCGGGGGAACACCTTGCCGCAGAACTTGCAGGTGTAACGATCCTTGGTCTTCAGCTGACCCACGGAGGTGCCCGTTGCCGTGGCGAACTTAACGGGCGGAAGCGGCCGCTTTGAGGCGGCGCCGGCGGCTCCCGCCAGCAGTGCCTCAATGCCGGGCCGTCCGCCCGCTGGGCATAAAAAAGGAAACCGAGTGCGATAGATCTCCTCCAGCATCAACGGATGTATGGGTGGATTCTGGCGTGTATAGTGCGCGGCCAGGGCTGCCTCTGCGGCACCGGCGGCCGCTGCAGCCGCTGCTGCTGCCGCCGCGGCTGCCAGTCCCGCTCCGGAGCCACCAGATCCTGCCTGTCCATCGGACATGCTGCTCAGCTCTCCCCCGGCACTTGTTGGAGGTGACGGTGAGGGCGTTGGCCCCGGCGAGGCTGTGGGCGTGGGACTGCTGCCCTTGTAGGACTTTTGCGACGTCGAGGACTCCCCGGAACTGTGGGATTTCCGCAACTTGAGCGGCGGCTCGCCATCAGTCTCATCCTCCTCGGTTCTGGTGGAGGGCAGGAAACGCATCAGGCTCGAGGAGAGCAGGCCAGGACTGCCGGGCGGTGCCGTGAAGCACTGGAAATCGGTGGAGTAGCCGGAAAGGCGTTTGCGGCATATGGATAGGTCCAGCGGGGCATCGCCGCCAGCAGGGGCATCCGTGGGCGGTGGTGTGCTCACAATATCAATGGATTTCTAAGGATTAAGAGAATAATATAAAAAGAGAAATAAGTATAAGTTGAAAATGGGAACAAATGGCAAGGATTTCAATCCCAAAAATGTAAATTTTGTAGTCATATATCCTTCAACCTACCCTATCGTCCTCTGTCTGCTGTTGATCGGGACTACTTAATCTCTCGGGTTCGGATTTCATCTCATCCTGCTCCTCAGGCTTCACCTCTTCCTTGACCTTGGCCTCCTCCTCGTCCGACTTCAATTTCATGTCCAGGGAACTGTGGCGACTCTCAGCCTCCTTCTCTTCATCCACATCCTCCTCATCGCCTTCGGACACGTTCAGCAGGGGCTCCCTCTTGAGCTTATCCTCCGACTTCACCGACAACTTTTGTTCTTCGTCCTCCTCCTGCAACTTGACATCCGTTTGGGGCGGAGAACCTCCGCCCTGACCCTCCAGGGGTCCCATGCCAAAGAGCAATTGCTGGCGGAAGGCAGAGTTCGGCGAGGTCATGCCGGGCATGCCGCAGCCCATGTCCATGGGGGGATTCGGGAAGAAAAGCGGGAAATTGGCGGCTCTCAGCGGGCTCTGCGGGAAGATACCCGGCAGACCGTAGGCCGGGAAGCCGGGAAAGAACGGCGCTCCCGAGCGGAACATCAGGAAGGGATTCGTTGGCGTCGACATGGCGGCAACGACGGCAGCGGTGGCTGAAGAGGACGACGTGGCGGATCCTCCCGTGGCGGACTCTCCTCCCGCTGGCGCTGCTGCTGTCGCGGATGTGACTGTGGCCGGTGCCGGATGCGTGGATGCCGGATGCTGATGGGGTTGCGGATGCAGATGCCTATGCGGCTGGTACGGATGCGGATGCGGATGGTGGCGACTCAGCGGCGAAAGCTGCTGATGCTGCTGATGCGGATGCTGCTGGCGGTACGAGCCCGTCGAATCACAGAACTTTTTGTGCTTGGCCAGCGAGGTGCCGGTGCTGAAGTTTTGGTTGCACTTGTCGCACTTGTACTGCGTGCGGCAGGAGGCGTGCATCCGCTTGTGCCGGCACAGGTTCGAGAATTGCGTATACGCCTTGGAGCACACCTCGCAGGGGAAGGGCTTGACGCTGCTGTGGATGTGCTGGTGCTGCTTCAGCCCCGACGAGGTCCCGAACGTCTTTCCGCACTCCGGACACGGGTGACAGCGAGCGCCGACGTGGTAGGCGCGAATATGCCGCTGTAGATTCGAGGGGTCACAAAATACCTGCAAAACAGATCAGAGTTTGGGTTGAGCGAGTTGCGATTGGCTGTTGCGAGTACATATAGTACACTATAAAAAAAAGTAGCTTCATTTGTAATTGAATTTGTATTAATTTATTTACATAGGAAAGAAATACGATTTTTTTTATGTTTATAGGCAGAAAATTGATGAAGCAAATATTAGTGGATGTATAGTTGATATTACAACAACATAATATCCAAGTAATGTTATTTTTTATTGATTTTCCAAGGATTATTAAGCATTTCATTAGCTAACTGACCTCATTTATATATATTATTGGCTTTTATTATTTGAAATAACCAAGAATAACTATGGTAATAGTACAAAAATAATCAAATTTACATAAAAAGACGTTTATTTCATTTGTTTTAGGGAATGTTTTTAAATATGGCTTAGGACTATGTAGGTTTGATCCTAGATAATATTAATTTAAGACCATTTAGCTTTGATTTCTATTAAGAATTTTGCTTAAATTCGAATTCCTTTTAAAATGATTCCAATTATGATTTAAAAAACTGAAATACTTTTCTATTCAAACATAATTATAAAAATATAAATATAAGCCTCAAATATTGCATTTAATTCACGACTATCTTTTGCTATTTAATGAAGGAATATTAATCCAAGTTCGAAAATAAAGTAAACCAAATTCCTTATATCAAGAGCTATTTTCTGCCACATATTATATATTCCAATTTAAGTTCCAGATAAATACATTTCTTTCTCTGCATAAAATAGGGAACTGGTTGGGTTGATCTGGTTCCAAAAACCAAATGAAATGAAACTGAAATTAATCAATCATTTGGTGCTGGGGCTGTAGCTTTTGCCGCTTAAACGGATCTGTTTTTGGCTAGACAATAACCGACGATCGACGATCGACGATCGACGACTCCGACGCTCTCCGAGATTACGCAAAGGTAACCGGAGCAATGGGCAGCAATGGCAATAACAACAACACAACCTATCTCCTCCCACGAACACCTTCGTCAATTATTAACATCAATTGCTACAATTGTCATTGCCTCGAAGCTCGCAGCATCCATCACCCTGGCCGAATGGCCACCGGAATTTGTGTGGATATCAGGGCTGGACAATGGGACCGAACCCAGTGACTTTGGCCCCCAATAAGTGAAGGGAAAACTATATGAAATATACTAGTGATAAGGGATATACAAGAAGGCTTTATACAAAAGTAAAAGGAAATTGATAAATCCATAAATCATATCTTGAAGGATATAAGATAGATATTATGATGGAGAATAATAACCACTAACTTCCTAAGAAGATATATAACAAATTCTATGAAAGCAGGGCCTCTAAATAAGTATTAATATAAAAATTCTTAAAAAAAAAACTATACTTAATATAAATACTTAAATTTCCCTTAATAAAAAGGTATCTTTAAAAAACTATGACCAGCCCTAAATCGCAGACCAAGCTCGCACTTTTTTCGTAGCAGTGACAGATCATGAGGCTTCTCAGTGTGTAGGATTGTGGGACAAGGGGGGCCCGGGAGGTGGCACGGAGGCAGCCTGGCATCCAGTTTGGTGCTCTGTGTGTACCCACTTCAAACTTGATTTCGGTCAGCAGTTCGACTCCCCCGTCGCCTTCTATATATCTCTGTGTTTTTTTTTTTTTTTTATATACGAAACTGTTATGCCTAATCATGCTGTCATAATGCGCTACGAATTCATATCAAACGATGATCGAGGCAGGCAGCCTTTTTTGTCTATCTCCATCGCCCCGGCGAGCCGCACAAAGGCTGAGCGAGCGAGAGGCTGTGGTGGCCGAGGCGTACAAGAATAGCTCGTGCTATAACTACATCAAATGGATTAGATTCAACTACTCTCCAAAAAGGCGAAAAACGCCACAAAAGACCAGCGACAACAACTACAAAAAAAAAAATAATACAAAAAAATAAGGGGGGGTTGGGGAAAAAAGAGATATATAACGACAACGACGATCATGGTGTTACAGCAATAACAATAACAACAAGAGAGGAAAACAGAGAGGAAAATAATATATTATAGATAGATATTACAGATCAGAATTAGTATAGAAAAATTATATAAAAAGAAACTTATATCTTTCCTTCATAATATGTAAGCTAATTAAATAGGAAGGCTTTTAAAAACATATTCAAATATTAGGAAGAAACTTTCTTTATAAACAATTGAAACCCAAATAGCATAAGTAGTTTTTAAGCAAAATAAGTTCAACGATTTTATAGATTACTTCCCTAAGAAATGTTTTTATTTATAATTTATTTCTTTAAAATTAGTGTCTGATTTTTCACAAACAATCTTACAAAAATATTTGTTATTATCCTTACTTTCTATCATTTTCAAACATGTTTTAGATACTTTGTTAAATAAATAATTAAAACCAAAATTAGCTGGATGATTTTCTTGGATATTTTCCAAAGAAAAATGAAATTTCTCACAGTGCCTTGAAAGATGAAAAGCAGTTGTTGCTTCAGTGGGTTGGAGTGTAGGTGTTTTTGGCATTCGATGGCGCGCTGGCAGGAGCGAGGAAACGGAGTCTCGACGAGATCTCTGCTTTGCCATGGAATGTGAGTTTGGAAGGGGGGACACCACGGAGGCCAACAGAGGGGGGTCAGAGGGGGGGAACAGGCACCCAGATCTAGGAGCGTACGTTGGGGTCAGCCGAGGCATCAGTGCCCGCGGGTCCATGGCCCGAAGATGGGATCGGAGTCTGGTAGCCTAATGGAGTTGAAACTTCTGGTTAAAGTTACACAGAAAGAATATTTCAACAACAAAAAATTCATGGAAATCGAGCACGAGCTAAAGAGCTAATTATTTATTATATATATATATATATTTAAAGGGTATATTTAAAGAGTATTCCCCTTTATCTGTTAGATGTGGCTTAGGAATAATGCCTGCCAGATTATCTCCTTCTGAACATGCTTTTACAGATAACCCCACGCATTTTCCTAGCTATTTAAACCCCTTAAAACCCTATTGGGCCTCCTCAGCCTGCTGCTTGGCCGAAAAAAAAACCTTGTAGATCCGTGGCAAATCCCTTTGGTAACGCTTTAAGCCCGGCTGCTTAAAACAAACAAAGCTGACAGCTGCAAAGGCTGATGGAAAACATACCGGGTCCGAGGCAGAGAGATCTTTGAAAGCTCAGCGGAGCCCAGCGAAAGTCTGGACCCGAAAAGATCGATCATCATTTGTTTTGGGCCGGAGTGGCTCCCGTTTAGGGATGGGTTTCTTCTACAGTTTTTTACCCTTTTTTTTTTATTTGTTATATGGAAAAGAGTGTTGGGGGTTGGGGGGGAACCACAATGCGTGCTACTTACATGCCACCGAAACAATTACAGAGCGCTAAGTAAACTAACTGTAATGCGCGGCAGACATTGAAAATACCGTTCGACGTTCGACGTTCGCCGTTCGATTTGGAAATGGAAATGGGCTAGGGAAAAAGGGAAAACCAAAAAGCGGAGACCGCAAGATCGTAATCAACATGCCATTAAAACATCTAGGGAAGATGTCGATGTCGATGTCGATGTCGAAGTCAAAGTCGCCGTCTCCGTCGTCGTTGCAGTCGCAGTTGCGATGACAATGACGCATGAAATGGATGGATCTGGGATCTTGGATCGGATGATTCGATGGATGGATGGATGGATGGATGGATGGCTTCGATGGCTGGCTAGCCTCTATTCCACAAGCCCTTTAATTTCGCTTTGGCTTTGGCTTTGGCATTCAAATGCAGCCGAGAAGATGAACAATACCACACAAAAAAAAAACAAAAAATAAAGTGGGGCTGGGACAGGGTTTCTTCATTACCGAAAAAAAAAAAAACGCTTAAGTGTTTCGCTTTTCGATGAGAGTACACGCCCTGATTTCGGATCACTCTCGGTGCTTTTTCTTGGCTTTTGAGCGCGTGCTCGGGTGCTCTAAGGGGTTAATGGTGGGAGGGTGGGGAGACACCACCACCTCTTAAGAGCCAAGTTAGCAGCCCGCGGCTATTGATCCGCTTGAAATCAAAAGTCTTTTTATGTGTTGTTGCCAAGCCGAAAAGCTGATACAATAATTAATGACGGCGTAACTTTTTTTTTTTGTCCGAAGGTTGTCGGTAACAGAAGCTATACAGCTTTGGATTTTGGATGCTCTCTCTCTTTATCGGGGGGTTTAATGGATCAGCAGATCAGCAGCGGTGTAGACTGATAGTTTGGGGCTAGTTAGGACTCACCTTGCTGCAATTCTCGCAGGAATATTTCCTTATGTTATTGTGGGAGATCGCTTCGTGCTTGATCAGCAAAGTACGATGGCAGAATCGCTGCGGACAGAGCTTGCAGGAGTAGTCGTCCTGCTTGAAATGATGGGCAACCACCAGATGATCGTCCAAACTGCAAAATAAGTGGAATAAAATGTTGATAAGTTGTGGCTTAAAAAATAAAGGGAAAATCTGTGGAAAAATTCCAAGAGCTGGGGGTTAATTTTCCTTCCCCCTCCTTGGCCTTATCTGACTGCCTGTCATCGGCCAAATGAAATTAGCATTGTGACATTTTTCGTGGCGACTCCCGACGCGCCAAATCGACGCGGTTCAATCAAAGTCATGTGTGGCAGTTCACACGCCTTTGTTTGGGGACCAGGTCCCTTTCGGCTATCAGAGGAAAATCCAGGGAAAATCAGGGGCAAAGGGAAGTCCCTCCTGCTCTTTTTTTTCGGCGGGGGGACGGGCGTCAATTAGTCAAATGATGTTCAATATTTAATACGCCCGGCCAGGTGATAAGCGATCTCTCCAAGTATTTCCTTTTTTTTTCGGGGCAGAACAGCTGCAGCCAATGAGGAAAGGCGTCCTTGGTGACGGAAAATTGTGGTGGTGCCGGCGATGCTTATCGCCTTTGCTCGTGGGCGTAGAGAAATCAAGGGAAAAATATATAGACCAAAGCCAGGCCAAGCACCGACGATGTCGACAAGAGAGGCGGCAACGTTTTCATTTTTCTTTGTTTTGTCATCGTCATGGAAGAGTTGATAGTTCCGAGAGCCCCCATTTGGATATATGTATGTTTTTTTTTGTGTTTTGTTGCAACCTGAAGTGTGGGCGTTTGTTTGGCTTACAGACCCATGCATGTTCAACATCAGATAAATGGCAAAAAAAATAAAAATAAAGCGAGACAGACCCGGACACGCAGACATTGCTCGCATAGCTTCGCTTCCCTTCCATCCGTGGCTGTGGCCTGGCTCCTCATGTAAAATTCAATAAATCACTGGGCAACTGATAAGTGCCGGTCCGCGGGGGTTCCCCAGGACACCCACTCGTGTAACGGTAAGTACACACACACACACACATCTCTCTCTTGCTGGCCAAAACATCAAATCAAAGCTCGCTTTTAGCACTTCAACTTAAATATATACCTAAAGGGGGGCCTAGATCGGGCGATTATCTTTTTTTTTTTTTTTGTATCAAGAAATGTCATTTGCGTGTTGTGTCAATTGTTGCTCCTGTTCTTTGTCATCGTTGTTGCTGTTGTGCTTTTGGTTTCATTTATTTATTACAACGTAAAACATTTGTAAATATTAGACAATACTTTTGCATTAAGTACTTGTGTGGAGCTGAGAACTCAATGGATCAATTAATGCGAATGCAAGGTATTTAAGCGGAATATATAAGCTTTAACAAATAGAATTTAATAGGGATATAACATTTATCTCTTTAAAAGTTATATCTTTAAATTGTAGTAATTATGCTTTTGCATAAGTTATTATTACTTTAACATGGGTCTGAGTTACATTTATGATGCCATGAATTTATTTAGGGCAATACAAACATTTCCTTTCTTTAAATAAAATTCAAATTCAACAGAATAGTAAGGCTATCTTTCAAACTGAAGTACCTACCTATCTTATTGCTAACTTGAATATCTACAAAATCCCTTAATAAATTGTATTATTCTTCTTTTATTTTTTTTAATTCCTCTCCAGGTTATGATAAATATTCCTCTTCAATATCAACTGCTCAGATGACCCTTTCTTTGCATCTTTCATTTAAATCAATGGGCTACCGAAACCTTTTAAGCGGAGAAGAGGAAACCTTTAAGATCGAAGTAAAGCCGAACGAAATCGAAAATACCGGGGCAGGCGGGGGAACTTTAAGCCGCAGTTAACACCTAAAGATTGCACATTTGTGGCCATAAAAAACCAATCACGGTCGCCAGTGGAATCCAGACCAAGAGCTCCGGCGATCACTCTCACTTTCGTCGCTTTAATGGCACTTTTATTGGCCGCACTATTATCGCCATTCAGGTTTTAATTAAGATCTACAGAGATCCGAAGCATTTAGCAACATTTGCGGATACTTTGTATCTGTGCTCGGTTTTATTTTTTTTTGGTCGGTTTTCTCTTTCAACTTCTACACACCGATGTTTTTCGTTGCGCACCCATAATTCTTTTGGGTAAGTTGGAAGCTAATTGGGGGC
Organism: Drosophila parvula; assembly: GCA_018904695.1. Lineage (NCBI taxonomy): Eukaryota > Metazoa > Arthropoda > Insecta > Diptera > Drosophilidae > Drosophila > Drosophila parvula. The sequence continues at coordinate 11,108 of JAEIIG010002292.1, forward strand.
TGGTTTTTTCTTATTTTTTGTTTCTTCTCTTAGCTGGCTTATATTTTTTGTGATTTAGATTATTGCCGATGCTGCTGCTGCTGTGGCTGCTGCTGCTGCTGCGGCTACTTAAATGCCAAAGCAATTTAAGATGCAGACATTCTCCTACGCGAAATTTTAGGTTTAAGTAGGAGTTGCGGAGCGGTCTCGGCGGGGGTCTGATTAATGGCAATTAGCAGGCGGTACTTACAGCTCTAAATCCGGATAGACTTTATCACAGACCTCACAGCGTATGTCGAATCCGTTTTCGTCGTCTGTGAAATCAATATCACCTGGAAAAGTTCAAGGAAAATAATATTATTTAAGAGGGGAAATTTATGAAATTGGTTTGGAGTAAACGGAAGTTATATAATAACTTATTCATAAATCTTAAGATTTTAAATCAAATACTTGAAGTAAAGTAAGACTGCCTTCTTTTTCGTAGATTTATGTTTGAAATATGTGTAATTCATCTTAATTAAACGCAAGTTTTGCTTTGTATTTTTATTAATTTTTTTAATATATTAGAATTAATTGTTAATCTTTTTATGGGATTTTTTATTTTGCAGTTGTATTCAGAGAGTCAGTAAATATTTTGTTAAAATTATACAACATTTTGTTGCTTGCTTAATAATATTAGTAACAAATTAAATAATAATTTTAATGGCTCCGGGAAGAGAACTTAAATTTTTGTAAGCATAAAACAAATCTATGAAAATGTTAAAAGAGAGTTAACAATGAACCCCAAAAAGTAATCTCAATAAATCTCAAAATATTTCTTTAAAAAAATCCCTAAGAAATCCCATAAAGTGATCCCAATAAACTCCTCTAGATTATAGATCTTCACAGGATCTTCACTAGACACTCACACGTATCAACGTATCAACCACACAATCTTCACTTCAGCTATGATCACTCTATATAGATGTTCGATCCTTAAGTTATCACTTGTGAGGACTCTGCTCACTTGACACACAACCGTTCGGCTTCGCGTTTGATGAACAAGTGTGTCGTTCGCAGAGCATAATGCCGACGAGCTAATGTTTTGTTTGCCCGCTAACAATCTGCGGCAGGTCCTTTTTTTTCACTTTTTTTTTAGTTTAGTTTTCTGGCCAGGACGCACTGACATATGACCAACACACACACACAGCTAGCAGGGGTAAACACGCAAACACTTAACACAAAATTGGTAGCGGAGGAGACGAAATCGTGTGCACTCATATATGGCACTCGCATAGCTTGACGTTGAATAGATAATTGTCCCGAAATGAAAGTAAGCAAGGCGAATGCGAAGGCAAGACACACACCACACCACACACACCACACACCCTTGCTACACTCACTCCACCCTTTTTTTTGTTGGCCCTCCGCTCCGTTAACTTGGCCAACTCCCGACGAGTGCCAAGTGCACACAAGCTACACAGACAAAAAGGTAAAGTAGGAAGATAATTACACCAAATGGATCATAAACTGCAAGATTTATACTTTCTCTATTTTTAAAAAATAATACAATTAATATTATGGAAGTTTTTAATATTATTTCAAGAAGAGAATCATAGATATACTTCTTATAAATTAATTCAAATGAAGTGAATGCTATAATTGCTCCAAGATCTATTTCCGCTTATAAACTTTTATTTTAATACTTTTACAACCTTGATTTTCTTTATTTTTATGATTAAATTTAAGTATTTTGCCCAGTGCATCTCTTTTTAAACTATTCCTAGGGGAAAACGAGTGTTGAATATGAGCAGAGCGGCTGAGGAGCAAGGCTGAGGCGCTGCTTAGGGGTTGGGAAGGGGGTTAGTACTAGTGGCTGCTACCAAGAAGGCGGGGTAGGGTGCTACTTAGCACAGGGATGGTGGACGGTGGGGGCAGAGTGGACAACCACCAGGTGACACCAACACAAACAAAGATATATATATAGAGAGAGAGAGAGAGAGAGGGAGAGAGAGCAGCTAAGGGATGACGGCGATGACCAGAGATTATGCATGCAAACACATCACATCCGAGGGGTCAGCAGTCAGTAGTCAACCCCTCAACCTCTGAACCTCTAACTGCCTTTTCTATGCTATGGTTCCATTGGACTGATTTCGCTTCAAAGTCATATATGTATATACATATAGCACCTTGCCCGGCTGCCAAACAGGTGTTGCCTCTCAAGGCAATGCCCACCAACCACCCCCTCCAAAGGGTGGGTCTTCCACCCCCTCTCGCGATCGGAACTGTAGAGTAATAATAATTGCTGTTTTCGGGTCAAAAGTTAATTTTCAGCGTGTGCAATATGGCCGCAAAGGCCAGAGCGAAGATTCCCACGTCCAAGAGGTTGCTTTTCCTTTGGGGGGTGGGCCGCACTTGAACTTTGCCTTCTCTGTGTGTTTTTTTTTTTAACAGTTTGGGTGGGAAAGTGTGTGTGGGATATGCAGGAGGGTAGGAGCTGGCCTCTGGTAGGGAGGCGGAAGACAGACTTTCCAGGAGTAGGTTCTGCAACATATGGCTGGCCAGGAGTGGGAGTGGATGAGGGTGAGGCAGGCTGAGGTGGCCTGGGAAAACTTATGCTCGCTCGGTCTTGGTAGGGCGGGTTCCTGGGAACTTACTTGGCAGCTTAAGGGGCAGCTGGGCCAAGGAAAATGCATTAATATTACCTTAAAAGATACATTTATAAAGATACAATTTTGGCCAAAGAAATATGCCATTAAATTGTATCAGAATATTTTCATATAACAAGCAGAAAATGTAATTATTTATAGCTAACATAACAAGAGAATTGACCTTCGTGAATAATACTTTTCTATTAAAAAAAACCTTCAACAAATCAGTAATCCCTGTTCTATTAACTCTTTAAGCCCGGCTCAGCCGAAACAATTAATCAAAAAACCTCAATTTCGCCTGTCTGCTGCTCAGCCAAATCAATTCCTTATCATTTTGGCAATTGTCCTGCCTCCCTGCCTGTCAACATCTTCCTCGGGCTTCCCAAACAGTCGTCCTTTCACGCCTTTCACCAGACAGCAGCAGCATCTCCCCTCCCTGGTGTTTCTGAGGCAGCTGGATTGCCTCGAACCGAGAGGGGAACTGACAATTCAATGGATCCATTCAGCAGCATTCAGGATGTGGATTATGGGGAGGCGGGGCAGCAGCTCTTTAACTCTTCTGACATGCCAATTACATATCGCCGAAAACCTGAAAACCTGAAAGCCTGAAAGCCTGACCCTGAATCCAGCGCTAACCAAACGGAAGCCGAAACTGTTGACAAATGATTGATTGAATTATTTACACCTTACAACTTGCTGCCGTTGCTGCTGCAAAATCAAAGTTAGATCCGCCTGCTAATCGATTCAAAAAAAGGAACACATATATAAAAAAAAAAAGGGTTAGGCGGCACTCCTAATGATGCCCAAAATTGTGACACCCGAAGACGCCACGCCATGCCGCGACACGAGCCTTTTATTTAATTCTGCTTTTTATTTTTTATTCGGCTCATTAATCATCCATCAGAGCAGCGACAAAGTGTCAATGTATCTCGGCATCTGTATCTCTCTGGCCTATCTGCGAGTTAGTTAGATTCGTTTAGGGGCTTGGTCTCCCTCTGCCTGGGAGATACTCGCAGAGCGAACCAGCACGAACGTATCTCCGAGAATGTGCTCGTGTCTGTAGTTTGTTCCATTGTTTGATTGGTCGATTGAAGACTTGCCGCTGACTTAAGCCGAAAGCCATCTCAAAAGTGTCGTTTCGCCCGGTTTCGGTTTCGATTTCTCGTGTTTTATTTTGGGGAATGGTTTTTTGGGTTTTCTGTTCTGCTCCAAGGTGAAGGGAAGGAGAGCTCTGGCTGGAGTTGACAACTTTGTGGGTTTGTTTTTACTGGCAGTGATTGAGGGAATGGCCGGCTAAGTAGTAGCTGACTTTAGCGAAATGAGATGTTTAAATGCTTGCAGAGCTTAAAATGACTATTTACCCAAGTTGATTGGCCATTTTTGGTGATTTATTTCTGTTTAAAAAGTCGGATGCTTTGCTTTTTAATTGGAATGAAGTGTCTCTCTTATAAATGTGAAAAGAAACAAATGGAAATGAAATTGAAGAGAGATTTAAGATCGGAAACTAGGGTACATTCTAAGAGTACTTTCCAAAACGGTATTAAAAATATATTGATTAAATTAATTCAAATATATAAAGTATAAAATATTATAAATAAATAATTAGAATTATTTATTATTAATGAGATTGGTTATATTTATAGTTTTTTTCTTTTCTAGGCAAAGGTTTTAATGTGAGAAGATTAATTATAATATTTATTTAGCATGTAAGCATTTAAGCCCAATAATATTTGTATTTCTTTTTCCTTCATTTACCAGTTGAATTTTATTTTTTAAAAACATTTCCCATGCTCTATGCACCAGTACCTACACCCTCTGCCCATTATCATTTGCATTTTCCACCCAGAAAATTCCCAAACTCGAAGCCCTCATTAGGTGTTTCTTATGCAAAAGTAACGGCCGAAAACTAGTAGCTCCCTCCCCGCCTTTCTCGCCCTGAAAATCCAGCGATCTCTTGCTACATTTTCAACCACACACTACGATCACTCCTTGCCACCTTTCCGGCGACGCCGTGGCCTGTGACAGTGATCGCGTTGCCACCCCCGTGCTATGTGGCATGTCCTGGTGCCAGGACATCTGGAGCAGGCGACTTCTCGTCTTCTGCCCGAGCGTAAAGTAAAGGGAATTTTCCTGGTCAGCGATGCATGAACTGCGAGAAAACTTGCACGAAAATACGTTAAAAAGTCAACTCTCACATACACAGGTGTCCTTTTATTTTTACTCTTCTAAAAATGGGAAAAAGTGGGTTGGAAAAGGACTTTCTGACTGAGCTTGGCTTTACATTAACACAAATTAAAAATGCAGAAGCTAATGGAAAATCCTGGTAAGGCCAACTATGATCGGGGAGATTAGCCTTTGTATTGAGTAACATATTCAAATTTTAAGCCCGAGAACGGGAAAACAACTTTTGACGAGTGAGATTTAAATTGTTGATAACTATTTAGTGAGAGAAAAAAAGAGCTCAGAGAGTGTGAAACTGTTAAATGAGCTGTCCGTAAATCCCACATGTTTATAATCAAACACGTCCCGGCATCCCGAGTTCCAGGGGCTGCAGGATTAGGCTTAAATTGAGCGTGTGCCACATATAACATTATATATACACCCTGACTGACTGGCGGACGTATCGCTGACACAATCTCGGCACCCTCTTTGTTTGCTGATGGATCTCTCTAATGAAATTATCAAACATTTTAATAACAAATGAAAACATGTGCGGTTGCCGCAATATTGCACGGACGCATGCGCACAAATTGATCGCAGTTTTAGGGGAGGCAAAAGGGTGCTATGCCACCACATATTTTATTCTATATATTGAGTAAGGGATGCTGTTCTACCCGGTGACCCTCATAAGCTGCTGTGTTCTCCCGAGAGATCGTATCGGATTGTTGCCGCTCGTGCCAGTAACCATGTCACGGGCATTGCCACCGAATATCCCGATTCGGAGGCATTAATTGCCGGGGCAACTAAGACCACAGCTGCGCTTATTAGCCACACCAGCATGGACACAGGAAATACATTAGAATCGAGATGAAATCAAGCCATATCAGTCTTTGGGGGATTTTTAACAAACTATTCTTCGGTTAACACAACATTTTGGGCTACAAATTACAGGAATTTGAAAAAGGGGGATTTATTTCGAATATAATAGAGTCCTGAGATGAATAACTCTATCACATTGTACATTATTATTATATTTAATCAGTGAATCAGTACTAGTTATGATTCAAATAAAGTCCGAAGATGAGTAACTCACAGTAAACTAAACCAAATTGCTCATAATAATAATAAATATAGTTAAATTCCATTAGGAACTCACCATTTTCACGATCACTGCGATCTTCGCTGGGCACCGATGATCCACCGCCCTTGCCGCTCTTCCCGCCCGATCCCGACGAGGATGTGGCAGCGGCCATCGCTGTTGCTGCTGCCACCAGGACACCGCCGCCGGCCATGAAGCTCTCATTGATCTGAACGGGACTCTTGGGTCGACCATCCACGATAATTTCGCTGCCGGCTTTCACATAACGATTCGTTTCGTAATAAAGCTGTTAAAAAATGCACGAAAATGCGGGGAGAAAATAAAGGAAGTTAATTGAAAATAATTGTAAAAAAAAAAGAAATAGTGGCACGTGCCAGAGTAGGGTCAGCGCGGTCAGGGGGTCAAAGGGGTTTTTTTGTAATACTCACACAACCGCCATTAATGAAGCTCTCCATATTGGCCTCGGAAATAAAACCGAGGTCCTCTATGACGCGGATTTTCTTAAGCCAGGTTGACACATCGGATGTGGGTTCTAGCCAGCAATTAAAGTGCTCGGCATGGGCCTGAAGGTCAGAGAAAATATGTGCGTTATTTTCTGAATATTTTTTAACCTTGTTTTTGTACTTAAATTATAATTAAAATAATAATTTCTTGAACAGGTAATGATAAGATAAGGTCAGAAACTGCTGCCGCCACCTGGGGAATGGCTAATGAAAACTGTGCTACCTGACACCACTAAGCTCAGACTCGAACCATTTCTTTGGCCGTTTGAAGTGTTATACTGTGTGTAGAATGTACATCGTGTTATGTAAAAATTCATACTTTTGTTTAAGAAAATTAAAATTATTGTATAAATAAAATGTTTTATACCAAAAAAATATATACAACATATTTTGCAAATTATCTTTGATCAATGTAGAATTTGTTTATAAATATTTCGCAAAGAATTATATGAAAAATCTATAGAAAATTATTTCAATATATTTCAAGATGCTTCCTACATAAAATTCGAATTAACAACTGAAATACCTTTAAGGAAAATGTAAATTTTGAATGTTAAAAGAAATCAAGGTAATAATTATGGATTATTTACAAATTGTTAATCGCTATTAACAGTTAATTATTTAGGAAGGAACTATATTTATGCTAAAGAAATAACTTAAAAAATATTATGTATTATTTAATTAGATATTTACTTGTTTTTTTAGAATTATAATTTATTGTAAAAAGTTTCATAAAGCTTAACTACATTTTAATAAACCATTAACTGCACTACATATGCTTCAATAATATGTTAAAATAACAGCCTTAGGTCTTCTTCATGTTTCTCATTTATAATAATACGATTTTAAGGATTAAATGTTGTTTTAAATTTCCTAACTTCTCCCCATTTAATATTTAACCAATTCAAATGGCCCTTCAGTCTCTCCCTTTCCAATAAAATAATAAAAACAAAAGCAAACCCAGCAAGACATCGCCCATCGACAGTGCTCTGCCGCCGCCGCCCACAAGTCTGCTCCGCCAAATCAAGGTCACTGGCGGCAGTAAGGGGGGAAAACTGCAGCAAACAAAAAATAATAAATAAAAAAGCGGAGAAACAACTGGAGAGAAAAAACGAAAAACTAAACAAAAAACCACCGACAGTTTTTGTATACAAAATAAAAGCAGCAGCGGCGGCGGCGGACGCCAAGCTAAAACACGCATAATTCACACACAAAAAATCGTTAACGGCGGCTGCTGCGAAAACTGCCTTAGACGCGGCGACGCCACAACAGACACACACACACACACTCGCACACCCATACACACCACAAATTAAAAATCAAAATCGAAAACCGAAAAAAACCTCAACTTTTGTGGTCGGACTGAATGACTTTGCGTATGCGCAACGTTCAAGCCGCCGCCGCCGCCGCCGTCAGGCTCTTGTCTATGAAGTCATTTGGAAAAACGGCATTTTACAGTTTGCGATTAAGTGGTGTGTGCGATTAAGAGTGTGTGTATGCGTGTGTGTGTGTGTGTGTATATGTGTGCACGCTCCAAAAATTAAGTTAACAACGCCTCAAGTGGCCTCTTCTTCTGCAGAGCGAAAAAAATGAAATAAAATGGGAATATACTATATATATAAATTCTACTGCAAAAAAAGGGAAATAAACTTTACAACGAGGGTGTGGATGGTTTTTTTTCTGCTCCTTCTGTTAATTTTTAAAGTGGTTAAGCTGAACAAGTAGGTTGCAGAGTCTGTGTTTTGATAATTACATATGAGTTGGGGAGAAAGAGAGCTTATACAGAAGTTATAGTTGCAAAAATATATATACATAATTGCCAGGGGGTTTAGTTTTGAACAGAAAATAAGAGGGGGGATTTTACAATTAAGGAAATCTACATGTAACAAGAAATATAATTTGCCACGAGAAAAAGGCTTATAAAACAAGGAAAGATATATGGATTATATGTAACTAATCCATTTTTGATTATATTTCAAACAATATCAAGGATTTTATCTGCAAAAAGAAGTTAAAATTGAATAATTGTTTACAGACTCTCATTAAATATTGAAACCACATTTTTCTCAGCTCTTTCTTTACTTATTTAATTGTCTTACTAGCCTCATTTATTAATTAAGTTTAATAGTACATTTCTGGCTGAAGTAATACATGATTTCATTCTATAAATTACTATGGTTTTTCCCCCTTATTTGGCCAAATCTTATCTATTTAATGCATGTTGACAAAGCCAATATTTAATCAAAAATGTAGTTGTGGTGAGTAAATATTTATATGCACATTAATTCACTCACTTAAGCTACTTATGTATATGATGTTCTTGGGTATATCATATATTTTTAAAAGTTCCCACATGCAATGTATATATTTATCTATAAAGATTAATCGTAATCAAAAGCGTTTTATAACAGCTCTCGTTTTTCAAACTACATAAACTGCAATCCGAGGCAGCCACTAAGAGGTGATAAGATCATGGAGATCCTAGATCCTTGCCTGGCAAAACTGGGTGACAGTTCCAGTTGCCGGTAATCCCGGACAGACATCACACATGTCCTTTTGCCCATTCACTGGCACTATTCATAACTTTATTAAAAAGGAGGCCACAGGCAGCAGCAAAACACGACACAGTCAATGGGCAAGGAAAATATTTACGCGCCAGAGATAATCTCAGAGAGAAACCAGGGAACTGGCTTCGAATTGCCAGAACGGATCGGAGAGCCGAGTAGATCCTGCCGGAGGATCAGGCAGAGATACAGACACGGCCAATGTATCTGTCAAAACGGAAATGTGAGCGATAAAAGTGCGCTTGATTTGAGGATCATCCAGAAATAAAGGCACGGCGAAAAGGGATCGCCGCCCTGTGTCTGTGTTATTTTTGCAATTTTCGCTCGAGTGGCAGAAACAATATTTTTGTAGCACACAGAAATACCTGAGACTCGGCAAAAGGTAAAGGGGATAGAGATAGGCATAGGGATTTTGTCAACAGGACGAGGCGCGATAATTTGATTGGATTGTCTGTGCCTGTGTCTGCTTCATCTACGGCTTCTGTTTTTCTCCGGGAAGGGCAAGGGAGGAAGTGTCAGTTGACTGACTGACTGACTGACAACCGATCGAAGGGTTCCTTCCGATCCCGATCCCGATCCCTCGGCGATTCCCTCGTCGCATTCCCCTAATTGGAATCATCAGCCGGCCCCGACTTAAGCCTCATTTGGGGTGCACTTTGTGGATTTTTTTCCAGCCAAGCTAAATTAGCTCTGGCCAGGGATTAGGCACATTTGACTGACAATCGATACCCTCGAGGAGTCGCTCTAATCAAATCTCTTTCCAATCGTTTGATTTTCCCTGCGAAAAACCCCCAAAAAAAAGTGAACCAAATTGGGATGATTCAATTCGGTTGCAATTTTTGTGCAATTTTCGCACATAAAAATACGTACGGCTCTGATGGGATTAAGTTTCCCGACAAAAAAAGAAATGGGAAAAACGGAAATTTGAGACTGCCCAGAAATATGCACACACGTGTGAAAGGCTTAAGGTTCGCTCTGCTGGCTGATATATTATATAGATTTTTTGGGACTTCAGTGCAGGGGTTTATGCTACGATTGTTTGGGAATATATATATACTTTTGTGGTGGAAAGTAACTACTGATATTTTGGGTGAAAAATGGTTGAAATTTGATGTGAATATATGTTTAAAATATATCAAATATCTCTCTAACGCAGACAGAAAATAAAAATAGGCTAAAGTTTGTTATTTGCTGGCATATAATTAAATATATATATATTTATAAGGTAAACCCCAAGTTTATAATTAATCTAGTGACATTTCTATTGAGGAAAATGTATAGTGTCTTATAAACATGATAAAAATTAAGGGAAGAAGAGTTAGAATAAAAGATAATAATAAGAGGATATTAATAAGATTTTTGAAACACTTTTACCATACAATTTGATTACAAAAAATATAGTAAAAAAGTGTATTGAAGTTCTATAAATTTAATTTAATCCCTAAAATTATTTAAATCTTCTTTAATGTTGACTTTTAAGGAGAAATATTCATAATACAAAAAATATATGATATTATTCATCAATAATTTTATGGCCAACTTTGATAATTTCCCTTATATTTCATAGTTTTTCAAACAGTTTTAGCCCTCTAAATATTTAATAAGAAATATAGAAATTGTAAATCACTCACCTTCCAGGCCAGCTGCGGATCTTTGGGCTGATGGCAGAGCTTCACTGGGAAAGGACCATAGCGCGTGCCCATCTGCAGACATGACTTGGCATAGACACCGCTTTCCCGGACGTCCAGATCACTGATGGGGTCCCGGCGACGTGCCCACTCCTGCAGGATATGCTCCGCCTGGGCGGGATCCTTGAAGAAGTGCTCCATACCGGACTCACCGGAGATGGCAGCTGCTGCCGCCGCGTCCAAGGGCAACGTGGGCGGCGGTGGCTGCTGGAGCTGCTGCAGCTGCAGCTGATGCTGTTGCTCCTCGAGGGGCTGCGCCACGGGCAGACCGGCGAATGCCTGGCTACTGGCACTGAGATCGAGATGGTGACGATCCAGATGACGGTCCAGGTGATGGTGGTGCCGCACAGCACTGGCACTCGGATCGAAGTCGTCGCCGCTGGAGCCTGGTGGGGGTGGAGAGCACACAAAGAACAGACACCGATTAGAAATGACTTTTCCGACGACCGCTGGCCTCCGCCTCCGATGCCTGCTCGTCCACTAATCCTAATCAGTAGTTGGCTGTCAAGTCAGTACCGAAAATAGAGTTCCAGAGATGACAATCACACTCCCCGTGTGCTGCCACTCGAGGGTGTATCCTATCTCTGGGTGATTTTGCAATGCACCGACACGGCCGGCCACGGCTACCACTCCAGCCAGCTCCACAGAAATATCAACAAAATAATAGCCACACACTTCACTATCTTCACAGGTGTCTCTGCCCGGACACTACCCTCGCTTATTGCGACAGGGAGTATATCCGATACCGCACGAGCAGGCTGAGCAAATACAATCGGAATCTGTTTGAATATCGCTATGAAAATATTCCAACTATTTCTAATAACTTTTTCTTTTTTTTTTTGTTTAGCTGTTGGCACAATAATTCCGACAATTTAAGTGATGTGACTGCTGGACACGACTGCTGTCTGTCGATTAAATTAAAAGATAAAAGGACACGACATGCCTGGGGCCTGACAGACAACTCGATGACAGTTTAGTCAAGGATAATTCGATTCATCAAAGGGAGATTCCTTAAAGGGATTCCTTATTAATAGTTAAAAGTTATTAGTTAGTTAGTTATTAATAATTAATAATAATATTAATGCAAGGCTATTAGGGACATTTACATGAAATATTTCTGAAGAAAGGTAACTGACATTTTATAGAAAGATTAATTAAAGAAATGTTCAGATCACGTTTGTAAAAGGAAAACTTTTTTCCCTTACGCTTGGGATTAATATATATTCGTAGATCATTTAGGTGATTTATATATATATTATAAGGGAATTTTAAATATGTTTATTTTATATTTTTTAAAGGAATATGAAGGCAAGAAATCTAAAGTGATCTTTAAGAGATGGTGACAGTCTTTTGTATTATTTGGTACTTAAAAGGCAAGCCTAAGAAAACGATGTACAGATAGAAAAAATACATTACTTTACCAGAAATCAAAACGAATAATTAATTTTTATTCAGCGTAAATTATTATATAGAAAATCATACTAAAACAATATCCAGTTAGCAGGAAAGCTATTTTTGACAGAGTTTAGCTGCAAAAACTATGGGAAAAACATATAGGAAATTTCTTTAAAATCCAGGAAAGTACTTAAAGGGAGTAAGAAAATATTATAAAAATTATACAACCAGTAGGAAGGGAATGCCAGCTTTATAATGAAATATTTTCAATTAAAAACTAAACAAAAGCCCAGACAGAGCATTGCCAAGTTGTCAAGTTAAAAAAGTGGGAAAAGCAGTCTTTGCCTTTGTAGATTATCGGTGGGCTGGGAACATAAGTAGACACGCACAAATTACCCGGCGATTATTGATATTTGCTTTACGGCCACTACACCTCCGCGTACTTTGTTGTTCTCCGTGTACTCAGAGCCCTTGTCTTGTCCATCGTCCACCGACCATCGTTCGGGGCACTTGAAACTAAATCGTAATTTGAGCTGTTAGACAAAATATGACAGCGCTTCCACAGATAACACTGGTGCCAGAAAGGGAAGGAACGAACGCAGCAACCAGATAAGTATCGGCCATATAAATAAATAGCCACAAAGCAGGGCGCAAACAATTGTCAAACAAATATCGGTTGAGGTTTCCATTTCAGGTTACAGGTTACGGTTTCTACGCTCCTCAATAGTCCTTGTAGTCCTTGTAAGCCTGCCTGCCAACTTGCTGTGCATTTCGCACATCCTGCGGCACGGCACGCTCTGTTTGCCCAGCATCCTTCCTACGATCTTCCTTGCCGACGGCTTCACACCGTCAAGCGAAGTCCTTTAGGGCCACTTCAAAAGGCCGCCCTCTCTCTCGAGAGAGTTTATTTGGACAGCCAACCCAATATTGTAGTTCACACAAGTACAAGTGTTTTCACCAGGTTTTTCCCCGCTTTCCTTTTCTGCTCACTTTCAACTAATTTGTTTTTAGGTAATCACATTTGTGCCTCATAAATGGTTAGTTGCCAACCTGTGATAAGTAGGGAATGTCACTAGCTTGGGTGCTTTTAAGTTTTTAACTTTAAAGTTAGATTAAAAGATGTTTTTCCCTGGGAGAATAGTTTTTGGCTAATCTAAAGCTGCACTTGGTTCTTAAAAAAAGGTCTATTACTTGTCAGCAAATTACTTTAAATAAAATCTGGATCAAGGAAATAGATTTTACATGAAAATGAAAGCATTAAAGTCATATAAGAAGTACACTAAATCATAGAAGTATTTACTTTAGTAGTTAAAATGTATAATTTATTCTATTGTATAATGAAGTTAAATTTGTATTTACAATGGATTTTACGTTAAAACAATCAATATACTCAAATTAATAACAAATCTTAAGATGAAACTAATTTAAAGTTAAGAAGAAGTTCTACCAGATCAGGAATATATAAATCAGTAATACTTCTTTTTTAAATAATACAAATTCTATTTAATAATTACAAACTCTTTTCAAAATGTTGTTGGTGTTCTTGGTATCACTTAGTTTTATTAAGCCTCAATAAATTATTATTTAAATATTGAAGTTACTGATTTCACTTATCAATACCAATTAAAGTTGAAAACCACTGATGTTGAGGGTTCCCTCTACTTTAAATAAAATCCATTAGTCTGTTGTTATAAATTTAAATCACTTCTATGGCTTGTCACTTCTTAGTTTGCCTTTAAACACATTTTTTAACCCAAACTCTGATTCACTTTCGATCGGTCTTTAAAGTTAAATCCATTTGTAAACGCCTTTCATGGCTTACAACTTTTATTTAGATTCTGGGAACCTTGGTTCCCATTTATTTGTTTTCTTCGCGGCGTTCGGAACCAACCTGATATGACATATCGATCGAACAGCATGATTCGGCTTTCAAAAACTATTACTTGTAATTATCACAATAAACACAACACGGTGTTAGTTTTAGGTATGGATATATCTCTCATAACACGCGACGCGACGACATCACTGCGTATACTTGATATAGTCCGGACACTATTTTTTTTTTTCAGAGGATTTTCAACGGTGTCGTCTCTATCTGCCGGTTGTCTTCGCAAGACTGCCAGCAAAAGAAGCGATATCGCCGCAAAAAAATATATATGAAGAAGTCTGCTGCTGTTTGTTGTTGTTGTTCGGAAAATGTGTGTGTGGCAGCGACGCTGACTTCGGCAGAGACTGCGACAGCGACGGCAACGGCAACGGCAACTGCGACAGCAACAGCAACAGCGACAGCGACAGCGAAATAGCGACTGGGATTCCGATTCCGATTTCAATTCCGATTGCCAGCACGCTCGACAACGAACTGAGAAATTGTCTGCAGGCGCTGAGGATTCTCGGATTCTCGGTTTCTCGGATTTCTCAATGGGAATTCGGATGCGGATGCGGATTCGCTTTTGGTGGTTGGTCCGCTCGCCTCGCCTCGCATCCTCTCATCGCCCAAAGATCACAGATGTCCTGGGTGTATCTTCTCCCAAAAAAAAAAAAACAGGGGATGAAACCACCTCTCTCTCTCTCTCTGCGCTCTCTCTCTCACCCAGCATCTCCCTGTCTCTCTCTCTGGCTGCCACCTCTCTTTCTCGCTTCTCCTCTTGGAAAATCTGTGTCAGTCCGCTCTGTCATTATTATCTGAAACCGAGACTTGCTGATTCTGATTCGAATCCTTGCGGGCACAAGGCTAACAGAGGGAGATGCCACAGAGAAAGAGAGAGAGAGAGAGAGAGACAGCTGGCAGAGAGAGCGAGCGTTGAGCATCCCTTGATTTTTCCTATCAGAATGCGGCTATGTATCTCTGAGATACACGAGTCGAGGGAGGAGTCAGGATAATAGGGCGGGCACATCTTCGCATTCATTATGCACTAGCCTCTATATAAAGCAGCCCCAGCTACCTATATATACATATATCTCTATATATACGCAGCAATGGAGATACGGCTGCAGATACAGATACAGATACAGATACAGATGCTGTGCTCTCCGCTCTCTCTCTCTCTCTTTCTCTGTCTCTGCTGTCTCTGTTGCTCAACGCTGTTTGTTTGTTTGCGGTTGGCCCAGACACCACCCACACTCACTGCCTCAGTTACCCCCGCAGGCAGCCATTTTCCACCCATTTTCCCATTCCCTTTCTCTCGATTTTCCCCCCTGCCGTTCGGTCAGACAAAGTGGCAAGTTGTACCCGGGCTTTTGCGGTTGCCACATCCTTTAGCATCCCCTCTTTATATTTCCCACCCAACCTACCTCGGAATTTTCCCCCATTTTCCCCTTCCCCTATATCCCCCTTGTTTTCGGCCCACTAAACCAACCTGCGTCTGTTCCAAAGCGTGCGCAATAAGCACACATTAGGCTAATGGCTCTCTATACCTATACCTTTTTCTGCCAGTGTATATGTGTGGATTTATAGCCAGTGTGTGCTGTGTGTATTTGCTACGTGTGTGTGTGTGTTTGTGTTTGTGTTTTCTCCGGACAGAGAAAACTCACGGCTATAATTGAAAGCGACGACGACTTTGAGCCCGCAGCTAAAAATGGCAAGGCAAAGTGTGCCGAGCCTGATTTCCTCGCTGGCTTCTCCCCCGCTCCTGCTTGCTGGCTTTCCCTGGCTTTTCCTGGCTGCTCTTTTTTCCTGGCCCCTGGTATGGGGTGAGAAGTACATGGGCTTTTTCGTTTTTTGTTTGCAACTTAATATTGTATCTGTCGTTAAAGTTTTTTCCACAAGAAGTTTTCTTTTTTTTGCTCGTTTTTCTTTCGGCGAAAATCAGGCATTTTGTTGGGTTTTTTTTTCTTGGCACAAGTCTGGCTGATAATTAGGGTATAAAATGGCATTAACTGACTGCCTATTAAGGGGAACTTTTAGCCAGAAATTGAAGGATACTAGTTATTAGCACAAATTAAAGGCAGGCCCATTTTATTCGTTCCCTGAATTTATTACTGTGCAATTATTTAATTCTTAACATTTGCTTGGGTCTGATAAATCCTATCACCATTTCTATATAAATAATATGTATTTATTATTGCTTTAATTATCATTGGGCTGTTCAGTGTAAGAGCACGCTTCAAAATCATGTCACAGCTTTATCTTCTTATATAAAAGAAATGCATATTAATTTATTTATAAGCGAAAGATTGGCTATTGCGTCACTGGGCTGTTTATCGGGAAGCTAAAAGTATGCTCTTCATAACTTTATAAGCTGTATGTGGAAAAAAAAGAAGATAAATGCAAGCTTGTTTATTTATAAATAAATTCCAATAAATTCCCAAATTAAATTTAGATAAAATAACATTATTACAAAGTGTTCCCCTTTAGCTTCCCTGTGATATATTTTCCTTTCCCTTTTCGAAATGTGTAATTGTAATCAAGTCATAAATATCGTTCACTTGTTATTTATTTGCATGAACACTTGAAGGCTAATAATTTAGAAACCCAAAAACAGGAGATGAGGTGCTAAAAAGGGGCGCCTGGCCAGTCCTATCTATATACATATGTATACATCCAGGTATTTGTATCTCCATATCCGTATCTGTTTGCGTTTGTCAAACATCGGCAGGAGCAGCAGCAGCAGGCTCAGGCACTCAATTAGGAACTCACGACACATACGGGTTAATTCCGAAGGGTAACACACATTTAAGGGTTGAAGTTGACTCTGAATCCACACACGCACACACACACACACGCTAATAGCGTTAAATTAAAACAACATAATCGACAGCGAGCCACCCCTTCCCCTCGCCTGTCACATAATTTAACCGAGAGATAGAAAAAAGGATGTGTCTCTATTTGCATTTCGCTCTGGTTTCGTTTGCCTTTCTTTTGTCGGTGTTCTGGCCATAATTCATGTAGCCAACACGCCTCGGAAAAGTCAATAACAATTTTTGAACAGGGGCGTGCATATAGCCCATGAATAATCAGATCGGAACAGATAATTCCAACGGACACACTCAATTGTTGGCGTAAAAGTGATAAAATTTCAATTAAAGGATTTGTAGTTCATTGTGGCGAAAGGGAAAAAAAATTATATTTATGGTTTCTTGTTTGAATAAATTAAAGGAAGAATATATGTAATATATATACGAGGAATGCCTAGATATTATTCGTTACCTTTGTACACATTAATGTGCGCTTGGGAGATATTTAGGAATGTGAAGTTTAAACCAAAAAATATATACTTAAGTTGGCTTAAGTATTTTGAGGAAAGAAAAATTGTGCATTGTTTCTTAAACGTCTTTACAAAAATTCTTTTTTATTTGTTTCTTGTTCTTTATAACAAATAAAGATTTAAACATAAAAAACTTTGATTTTGTTCATAGAAACGTAAGAAGATATAAATTAATTTGTAGATTCCTTAGGTTGGCTCTTGCTATTTCTTTAAATTCCAGCGTTAAACTTTACTACCATCAAATATCTGGTATACAAGGTTAACTCTCCAATTTTCCTCTTATTTAATAACACCTTTATGAAATTATTGCTTTTTTTTAACAACGATAAGAATACATTTCATTTAAATACAACAGTTTATGCTTGAACTTGTTCAATGGTTCCGTCAATATATGTATGGCAACTAATATATATATAAACTGATTTCCACATTTAAAATAAATATATTAATATTCCATAAAAAAGCAATCTACGAACTGTGTAATTATATCCTAAATAAATTATCAAGTTTGTGGAATTTCCAATATTTGTATAATATTTTAAAATAATTTATCCTTTTGATTACATACTCAATATAATATTTTTATAATTATATTAAGTACCATAAAAATACATAGAGTTTGGTGATAAATATTTAACATATTTGTTGGCAAGTTTTTCTCTAACAAATAATAAATATTTCCTTTCGCCGAACTTTGCTACTTATTTAAATAATATATTCTCTTAATTCCCAAGTAAAATACTGTTGAAATTTGAATAACTTAACGCGCCAAAAAAGGGGAACAAAAATGCTTTTTTCAGGATCAGCTGAATGCCCAGAGGCTGGGACAGCACCACTTCCTTTCCGGGGGCAAAAAAAAAAGGACTCCAAGCGAGTTCCATTCAGAGTCAGTGACTCCGGCTTGTCTCTGTGGAAGTTCTGTCGGCTGTAATTAACTCAGCTGGATGGCTGATCTTTGACTCTAACTGTCTGCACCGGGACAAAGGATCTAAGGACTTGCCCCTGCTTTTGTGAATGGCTTTTACAGAAGGCAATAGAAAATAAAGTTCTTCAAGGAATCAAAAGTCGTCTCGTTCCTCCACATACTATATATCGAGGCCTTTGTTCCGCCGTTTCGAGTGGCGGCCCGAGTGTGTGTAGGAATGCCCTGCCTTGGCTGATTTTGCCCTTCTTTTTTGGCATAACATATGAGACTGAGAGTGAGTGCTCCTGACATGCACAGTCGCGGGTGAAAATATTAAATAAAATGGGAATAACTATTGGAAAGAAATATAATTAAATATAAGGGAAATAGAAAAAGGATTTA
>JAEIIG010002296.1:0-29567 GCA_018904695.1 Drosophila parvula
ACGCAGCCTGATTCGCGTACCGGGTATCTTCCAGTCGAGCATTTTTACTTGTTGTGTTTGACCTTGTGATTTTTATTGTTCCAAAATAAAATACCTAATGAAATAATCCAAGTTGAGCTAAGAACATTCTTTATAATAAATACGTTCTGTAACTCGTGATATTAGCATAAGCAAAACTTTTATGCTGTGATAAGATAAGCGGCAAAGACTATGAATGTAGACTGCGATAGCCCCCTAGAAATGTTATTGGTATTTATACCGAAGTAATCTGAGGCAGCTACTACCTTTTAGAGATAAGCAGAGATTGACCGCATTAAAGACCAAAGATCAAAGTGTCACCGGAGAAATTAATCTGAAATATATGTACATATGTATATGCATATATGTGTTTACAGGATCCGATGTGGTCGTCATTCCCGCCGGTGTGCCCCGCAAGCCTGGCATGACCCGCGACGATCTGTTCAATGTGAACGCCGGGATCATCAAGGACATCTCCAACTCCATTGCTAAG
This sequence comes from Drosophila parvula, assembly GCA_018904695.1. Lineage (NCBI taxonomy): Eukaryota > Metazoa > Arthropoda > Insecta > Diptera > Drosophilidae > Drosophila > Drosophila parvula. The sequence continues at coordinate 512 of JAEIIG010002296.1, forward strand.
AACTGCCCCAAGGCCCTGGTGGCCATCATCACCAATCCGGTAAACACCTGCGTGCCCATTGCTGCCGAGATCCTCAAGAAGGTAGGGACAAGCAAACTCAACTTTAAGTAGATTAAATATTTAGAATTCCCTTCACAATTCTAGGCTGGTGTCTACGATCCCAAGCGTCTCTTCGGTGTCTCCACTCTGGATGTTGTGCGTGCCCGCGCCTTCATCGGTCATGCCCTGGGAGTGGATCCCCAGAGCGTGCAGATCCCCGTGATCGGTGGACACTCCGGCGTGACCATTCTGCCCGTGCTTTCGCAGAGCCAGCCCCAGTTCAAGGGCAACCAGGACACTATTGAGAAGCTGACCGTAAGGATCCAGGAGGCCGGCACTGAGGTGGTAAAGGCCAAGGCTGGAGCTGGCTCCGCCACTCTGTCGATGGCATACGCTGGCGCCCGTTTCGCCGGCTCTTTGCTGAAGGGTCTCAACGGCGAGAAGAACGTGATCGAGTGTTCCTATGTTCAGTCCACCGTCACGGAGGCCACCTTCTTCTCCACACCCCTGGTGCTGGGCAAGAGCGGAGTGCAGGAGAACCTGGGCCTGCCCAAGCTGAACGATTACGAGAAGAAGTTGCTGGAGGCCGCCATCCCCGAGCTGAAGAAGAACATCCAGAAGGGCATTGACTTCGCCAACGCCTAAGCGGGCTTCGAGTCACCAATCCCGTAAACGAATTGTGTACTTCATTATTGCCTATCGTATATTGGCATAACCTTCCCTTAGCAAATCTTTCGTCTTAAGTTGGCGTCTCCAAAGATTTAACTGATCTACGCTCTTTGTGTGGTATAAACAATGCAACCAGTTGAAAATCTGAAATAAACAAACTACAAACATGGATAGTAAACAAAAAAAAACATTAGAAGGCTTAACAGGATTTTAATTAGTAAGACCTACGCTCTGATGCGTTTTGGAATATAAACACAATCAACCCATCCACCTATTTAATAATGTAGGATACAATTTATGAAAAAAAACAGACGATCTGATCGAGATTCTAGCCGCCAATGATGATAGTCCCTGGGTAGCCTCTGATAGTCCTCAGGGCAGTGTTACCAGCTACCGACTAAAAAAAAGGACAGATTGTGCGAAAAAAGCAAATACAACATTAAAAAAAAAAAGTGTTATCCATAAAGTCGTCGTCTTTGATCCTTGGTTCAATATATTATATAATTGATTAGTGCCAATACGTTTTTCTTGCGAATATTCAATGGTTCTTTATAGTTGAGCAGCAATGCCGAAGCAAAATTATAAAAATATTAAAGTTTTATCTACATATGTTCGAGTATATGTATAAAATACTCTCCAAATCATTACTTTGGTTAATATTTTGCATTCCGAAATAATGTAACATTTTCGGTCTCACGTCTTTGGAAAGCTCCAAAATATCCACGTTTGATTGTTTGCTAAACATTTTCTTCAGAAAATACTTCAATATTCTTTCTAATTCATCGTTTAAAAATTATTTAGAAATACTTAACAACAAAAAAAGACCGAGTTGCAGACAAAGGGGGTTTAACATTTACCATTAACATTACAACTCCTTTCCCCCCAAAATAACGTAAGCTATAGATGAACCCCGGTTTTCTAAATGTAAATTTATTTTGAAATCTTCCATTTGGAAAGTGTGCATACTTTATTTTCTGTCTACACTGAAAATTATGATTTCATTCCGTGCTCGACCTTCTGAAGAGGGATGGCACTTGCAGATCATAAATTTCGCCCAGTGTACACCGGTCTCTCCCACTCTCTGTCTCTCTCGCAGACAAACACAATTCGCGCACACGCACCAACCCATACAGCCGCAATCAATTAAGCTTTGTTAAGATCAATTTAAACTTGCCCGCATGTCAGGGCAGCCCCCTAGCATTCCCTCCATGGTTCCTTCTCTGACTCTAGCACAGCTTTACGCGTTTTGGAATTTATTTTTCGACGTTTGTCTACACGCAGTATTTAGCGATTAAAATGCTCTCGCCATACTCTCAATTTTACAGAACCCTACAGATGAAAAGGAAAAGATTTTTTGATATGCCTATTATTTTCATATACCTAAATTTTTTTGTTTTGAATTATACGATCACACCCTTTAATTAGCTGTTAATTTATAATCCATTCACACCTTCGCATAGACAAGGTTTTAGGCTAATAAATATTCATCTGATATGTTATGAAAAATATGATGTCAAAAGAGAATAGTTTTGTTAACTGTTAGCATAGATTAGTTTCAGTCTTAATACGAGATTTATTTATTTTAAATAGCATTGTTTTTATACGATATATAGTATTATTTTAAATTTGTTTTAAGGACAAGTCCCCGTCACTTTGAACTTATAAAAATAGAAACAGAAAGTAAGTAGATGAGGAGTAAAGGTTGGCAATAATTCTACTTACAGCGACTCTGAATGATGAAGTCGGCGTTATTGATCAAGGGAGACTTGAATATATTATCCTCGTATCTGCTAAAAGTTCTTTCTGGAAAAAGTAACACATAAAATAGACAATTTATTAATATTGAAAAGTACAGTTATGTACCTTTTGTGGAGGTGCCAAACAAAAAAGTATCCCAACTGCTGACATTAAAATTAAGTATATTTCTTATACCATACCCTCGATCTTTGAAAAATACTCAAAATGCCAAAATGGCGTAGTTTTAAAAGAAAACTTGCTTAATTTGTTTAATGCCATTTTAACAATCTGCAACCAATCCATCGTAGGTCATTGTAAAGTAAATACAAAATTTATCTATTCAAGATATGACTTTGCCGCTTTCGCAGGATATTTTTTTAATATGATACATTCAAATATATCATGCGAAAGCGACAAAGTCATATCTTGAATATATACTTTGATACATTAAAAAAAAGGCGGCGAATAGGCCAATAAAAAAAAACATTTTTTTTAAATGTCACACTGGTATCGTTAAAGTCGAATTAAATGCCAAATGTCAATTTTGCATATGAAAATAGTTGAAGAAGTTTCCTGGGCTGGGCGTTTTACAACTTCACTCTCTCTCTATCTCACTTCACTTTCACTTGCACTTGTTTTCGAAAATTAAAAGACTGGGGAACCCCATGGCAAATCAAGTTAATTGGATTGCCATTAGCCAATTTGACTTGTTCACGGTGCTTCAATAATTCGAATCTATTTAGCCGGCAAACAGAGACACCACACCCCCAACTTAATTATCGACGATCAAAAGGCTATGGTAACAAGACCAAAACAATCAATTGATACAATTCCGACCATTCATGAAATCAAATCGAACTGCAACTGCGAAAATCACGGAGCACGGGAGACAATTTGATAGGCGCAGAGACGCCTCCCGCTCCGTTCGCTTCTCTTCTCAACTGGCTTAATGAAATAATGAGCAGGAATCAATTTTCAGACGCCGCCACACATTACGTACGATATATGCGATACAAAAATTAAAATGCCGGCCGGCCGGCATTTTATATTAAAACAAATTGGTAGCGTAGCCAGGGATTTACCACAGTTCAGCCAGCGCACCCGCTCCGATTTTCTGTAATCGACCTTGTACAATTTTTATTTAATTACAAACAACTAAGTTGGCACACAGCCCGCACAGCCGAAAACGATAAGCCACTGTCACAATAACAGTAATTACTTAATTATTATCACACTCAGCGAAGGGATCATTGTCTGAGATTCGAGCTTTGGCGCCCTCAGGTATTTAACAAATTGACAGTGTCTGCAGACACAGTGCTTGCTTCGACACAGGTTGGCAGCTCTTTTTTGTGAGCGGCGGCAAATTCAAAGGCTTGCAAAACACTTTGTAATTCCCAAATGAGCATCGATTACAATTGCATAACTCAGCAGATAGCAAATTGCTTCCGAATCAGCTGCAGCTCAGCTGGCTGCGTTAAATGGCGCCTTCGCCTTAAGGAACTCACAATTGTCGGCAATTAATTTGAATTGCTGCGCGCACAGTGTCTCGATTTTTGTGTGAATCGACAGGCCCAAGACCCAAAGCCAATTACGCGGCCAAGCTGTTGACATCTTCAGTTGTGATATGAGATAGCAATTGTGCGATTGTGATATTGGCTTTAATTTATTGGCGTCCTCTCTCACTTTCCCTTTGATTGCATTAAGCTCATTGGGGATTTCTGCGTCTGAGCTTGTGGGCGTTGCAGGCGATCGAGCGGATATTTGTGGATTTGACTATTATCGGGATATAATCGTGTCAATGACCTGTATTTTTTTTTGTACAGCCCTTTGTAGGTTGGCAATTTTTAATGCCAACGAAATAATCAGTTTAGAAACATATTCAACGATTTTTTTAAAACATTGTATTTGTTGTTGTTTCGTTACCAATATTACTAACTTAAATGTAACATTGTGAACGAAATGTAATAATTACGCTGGGAATCGCATTTATTTATGCAGTTTTCATTCCTGACAAAGCCCTTAGCAGCTATCATTGAATCCGACTAATTATAATAGTATAACTCAAGCCTGGTAGTATAATATTTTATAATAATTAACCTAGATAAAGAACTGCGTGACTGAGAGAGAGTCCCCTTCTATAACATTAGTACATCGAACCTCTTGCTACAGGAATATTTTTTCTGTTCCGTTTTTCGAGAAATCACTTTTTTGAGTTGGTTACATATTGTGACCTGAAGAAAACTTAACCGATCGATCTGAAATTTGGCGACTATCGAATCAAGTAAGATGTTTTTCTAAATAAAATCTAAGAAATCTATTTTTATAAAATAAAAAATAAAACAAAAGTTCCAAGTACAAAAATAAAGGACGTTATCTGGTCGTTATATTTTAAACTTCATACCTTATACAATAAATTCTAACTTAAAAATTTTTATTCGACTCTTTTATTTGAAAAAAAAATGAAAAATTTTAAGTTTAGGTAAAAATAACAGCATGAAACGGATTTAATTCCGCTTGTTCTTGTTTCTTTATGATTTATGAGCTAATCTGCTATTAGAACGATACCGTAGCTCAGGGTATTAATTACTTATTCAGTGTCAATAGGTATTAACAGGAACAAGGGGTATTAAAGCCTTATCGGGCTATTTTTTAACTGAAACAAAGTCAACTAAAACTTTAGTAATTATTAAAACAGTACAGGGAATACAAAAAAGATCGTTTTATATGGCCTTACTGTAGTTGGCAGTCAATATAGGCGGTAATTTTCATTTCTGCATTATTCATATTGAATATTAAGAAAATACAAATTGTAAGTATATTTTATTGTAAAAAAACACTTCATTTACACACATATGTTGATTTTACTAGTGTGCTATACTATATATTTAATAGTTTACTATACCAGAAAGGTAAATCACAGACAAAAACGATAAGAAAATTAAATTCATATTTAATATAAATACACATATTAATGTTTTAAATTGTTGAAGATGTGTTTTAAAGATTGAAATTATTGTTAAAATTTAACAAATTAAATATTTTAATCATTCAAGTAGATTTTTAAGAAATACATTTAGCTAAAATCAGTATTTGAAAAGTGACATTTATCTGACATATCTGTGTCGCATGCATTTGATTTTTGTGATTTTCTTGACACATGTTTTCCTCCCGTTGAATGCGTTCGAATGTTATGTATTTGTTATGTAGTGAGTTCAAAATCGACTTATTGACTAAATGTGGTTCGAAATCGGCGGCGTGATGATGCTTTGAGTTAGTTTAGGACGTGGGTTTTTGAAATGAAATCAAAAAAGTCTCATCAGTAGTCTGCAATTTAATGATAATAAAGCTGTTCCAAGTTGGAATTTATGTATGTGCCCAGTTCTTCCTCGATGATTTGAAATGGTTACATCTAGCTAACATTAGATGATCAGATTATTTCGTATTACGTTCATGTATTCAAGAAAACAGAAAATTTCAATCCGACTTTTTTAGGTTAAACTTAGATATGTACATATGTAGGTATTCTTTTAATCTTTAACCATGTTTTTCTCAAAACATAGCTTCAAAAGTCTTAAAATTAGTCTCACATTTTTGTTATGAACAAAAGATTTTGTTTTATACATTTTCGTTTAAATTCTAAAATAGAATAACATTTTTAATTCTCCTTTTTAATTTTCGTTTAAATTCTATAATAGAATATAATTTTAAATACTCCTGCCACTCTTATATTAAAAAAGTGGAAAATGTTGCCTAATTAATTATTACTGGACGATTGTGTTATATACCTTGATCGTAAAAAGCTACATATGTACATATGTACATACATATGTGCCGATCAGAAGCTCATTTTGCAAAAAGATAATTAGTTAGTTTAAAAAAAAAAATTTAATTTTAATTTGAGATGATATTGTAATAAAGATTCAACAACGCGTCTAACGACACTTCAATCTCACACACCATTCAAAAGATATTCAATTAACGAGAGTTTAAAGGCCTTTAGGAAATTAAAACGTTTTATTTTGTTTGTTCAACATTCTGCACGAAATCTTCGTTTTAAATGAAAGAATGTAAGAAATTCGAATTAGAAACAAATTAATAAATAACTTGTAATTTATTTTTGGTTTGTATGACCCTTATTTGTTACCAATAAGTATTTTATAAGTTTTTAAACTCGAAGGTGCAATCGTCACAATTCTTGAACTCTGCACTCAAGAGGTACAGTCGCAACAAACAAAAAAAAATCTCATGTAAATGATGGCAAACTCATAAGGCAGCCAAAAGCAAAACTGCATAAAGCAATATGAGTCCAACGTTTGTGATCATCGCCGGGTCAGATGTCAGGAGGCCTCACATCCGTCCCTTCAATGTGGGGAGTGGTATCATGTGAAGAAGGGGGTTCGGACGATGACGAGAGAACAAGAACAGCTAGTACCGAGCGCGGTCCCCAAGTGACATGAAGAATTAACGAAAATGGGGAAAAAACTATACATCTTCGTCAGGTCAGGCACTGGAATGGCTAGGGGAAAGTCCGGGTCCGGGACCGCTTACGGTTACGGCTTGCAGACTTTGTCTCGTGGGCAGTAGATTTCGAAATGTACACTTGAATCCACAAGTAGTAACCGGTTTAAGTTTCTTTAAATATAATAATAAATCTGTTGCAGAGTGAGCTTAGTATCTTAGCAAAATGTAAGCTGTACGCAGCCTCGCTTCTTAGGAGTACTCTGTCTGTAGTAGTCTGTATTCTAATAGTGCAGATTTCTTTGCTCAGTGTACTCATGTTCATCCGTCTTTTATTCTGTTTTTGTTTTGTCTGTTTCTGGGCGCTGAGAGAGCGAGAACGAATAGCGACAGCCGAGGCAGAAGTTGAACTAAAATACGAAAACTATTTGATATTTTATGCGGGATTTAAATTGATCTTAACGAAGCTTAATTGGACGCGTCTGTATGGGTGAGCCGTGCTCTGGACTCTGACACGGGTGTCCATGTCCGTGTCCTGCAGCTGTGTGCGTGCGTGTGTGAGCTGAGCTTGAGACCGCCATATTGGAATTTCGTTGTGCGAATGGGTATTATTCCTGTACATACAAACATACATATGTACATATGTATGGATGTATATTGCGCACGGAATCGTTGACACATATACATATATACATATCTGTAGTAGTGGTAGTAGTAGTAGAATGCATAACAAAAAGTCGACGCTGTCTCCGCTCATATCGTAATACAATGTGATAGTGCCGCTGCCAACGACAATGAGGGAATGTTGCTTATATCGCTGTTGTCATTGCACAGAAAGAAAATCAGATCATTGGCGATCATATGTTAATATACGAGACAATTGGTATATACATATGTATTTGATTACTATAGATTTTAGGCATAAACTAATTTGATTTACTGAAATTTGATAACCTTTTAGTCATTTTCATATCGGCTTAATTATTGCCAGAGTTGGCATGTCTGACTTTCTTACAGCTTTTCTCTATATTAAATGTAATATTAAAATAAAATACTTTTAATGTACATTAATCATTTTAGAATAAAATGAACTTTATTTAATTCTTTAATCTATTTTCATAAATTTAAAAATCGATTTGGGTATTAGTTTCTTCAAAAGCCTTGTTATCTTTATTTTCGGAATGTCATGCTGGTTAATTTTTTACCTGCAAACGTCGTAGTGTCCTTTTCTAAGGAAACATATCTGTATTTCAAAGAAATATGTGGCGAACAGAAGGAAACCACCGAATCTCAGATAAACATATATTGTTTTTTAATTTGTATAATCAAGACAAATTGTGTGGTGAGATTGGTGAATTGATAGATACAAGCCGCCTTTGAGGGGTTTAAAGACGCCTAATTATAGGAGAGTGCTAAGCAGACTGGGCGATCCAAAGCTACGACCAACCTGGAATGCATCTATGGATGCAGAAAGGTCCTTAACATAGATCACAGCTGACGTTACAAATAACTTTCGTTAAGATATTTGTTCCATAATGGTTCAGAGGACAGTAGCATGTAGGTAGCGTTGCTAGATGTAAGCTGCTCATTGCAAAAGTCGACTAATTGAAGTTTTTAACCTGAGAAATGCCAATATTTTAATATTATATTATTATATAAATATATAGGTAATCAAAAAATCTTTTCCTTACTTAAATATTGTTTGGTTATGGAATGAATATCTTTAGCTAGGTCCATTTATTTTTGCCTAAATATATAATAATATTTGTTTAGGGAGAATACGCTGATTTTTAATATTTGTAAATTTTTCAAATTAATGAATTGAGATTTATGAATAAAATATAGTTCATTTTGTTGCACATTTATCAATGTATATAAATAAAATGTATTTTATTTAAAGATAACCATTTTAAATGGAGAAAAGGAGGATAAGTGAAATTTATATGGAATCCATTAAACCAATGAATTATTCTTTTAAAAAACTGGTAGTAAATAAAATTACAATTACATATTTGTGCCAAACGTTTTAAAGATAGTAATATTATATTAAAAATGTAGTATAGTAAAAGGTTTTGCGAATAAATTCTATAAAAACTGCAATCGGAATTTTTCTTAAGAATCTCATTTAGAAGCCCGAATCAAATATTAATAAATATACTTACGCTAGAGACTTTAAATGTTTGTAGGGTTAGTTCGTCATTCGTCGTTAAAAAAAAAACAAATCATTTTTTCCGTGTTTTATGATGTTACTGATGAGGCTCCTACCGTTGTTGGGCTGTCATCTCAGTGAGACAAGTGTGGTTGCGTCGACAATGATGGTGCTGATGGGTTTGAGTATCTGTCTGCCTCAGTCGATGTATCTGCCTGTCCGTCCGCCCGTCTGCTTGTCTGTCCGTGTGTATATACATATGTATATCTTAATGGAAAAAATATTCAACTAAAGTTTAGGCACTGACTTTGCCTGGCAGCGACAACTGTACCAAGTATTTTCCACTGAAACTGCCCTAACCAAGCTCGGCTAAAAAGAGCTACGTAAACATGGCTATTTCCATATACTCCGAAATATACTAATAATAATACAATAATTATTAGAATATGACATAACTAATGAGCTTAGACTGAATTAAATTAAAATTTGAAAGACCTGTACTTTGGGAGGCGGCTGAAAATAATGAACATGAACACAATCAAATACGAGTTTGTATAAAAACTTGACTCGATACTTTTAATGCCATATTATATTCGAACGTATAAAATGTTTATAAAATATTTAATTATTTATTTAAATATTTTGTCAATAATATCTAACTAATGGTAAGCTGCTGTGTGTAGAAACGTAGGTTACGGTTTTCTACAAACATTTTTGTTTTATTTTATCTTTCCCGCATTTCAAACCATTTTTGCTGCTGAAATATTGTTTGTTAGGATGACTTATCTTCAATCTCATTGCGGATTCCTTTCTTTCTGATTACCTTTATTCTTAAGTTCCTCCTTAAGTTCAAGGATCGGGGCAATTAACTTTTGATCCGACCCAAGATGTTATCTCCCAAACTATATCTTGCACTTTTCTTTCCAAGGATTCCCCCCACTGTCGACTCTAAACCCACATAATTGGCACATTGGCCAATGCAAAATATTGTCTGATTATTCACACGCAACAAGAGATCCGCCACCTCAACCCTCGACTCCTGGCCCTCAGATAGGCATCCCTCCCATTCTGGGTCGCGACCCAATACCCACAGTATGGGGTGTATGTACGAGTATGTACTATCCATGTGTGTATTATTTGTTTTCGTCTCTCGGCGACGATCGCGTGTCCCGCGTCCATTCCGTCGAGGTCTCGAATCCGATTCTGTCTGCCCGCATTTTTGGGACCTGTAAAGCCGAAAAGTATCGAATTGTCCCGGACTCCGGTCTGTGTATGAGAGGGAGACTTTTCTGTAGTTTCCGCGTGGAATTTGATGGGTTTCTTCTTCGATTCGTTTACGCTTACTATGGGAAAATTATTGATCCTTCCGTCGGTTCCTGGGAAGCTGAAGTTTTTTGGACATTTCCGCAGGCCAAGAGCAATGCGGGCTTTGTGTTTGATCGCAATACAGGTTTATTATTTTTCCAAGGAACTTATAAGAATAATAATATTAATACAAATTAAAACATAAAAGAAAATGTAACAATTTTCAAAAGCTCTTTAAATTTTGTTTACAAGTTTGTACCCCTTTTAGACAATTTATTTTTAAGAAACAGTATTGAATTCTTTGTCTGCGAATGAAGCCCCTCAAACCTCATTAAATATATATTTTCTTGATCAGCGTCTGCTCTCTGTCTATTTCTAGGCAAACTAGTCTCTCAGGTTTTTTTTTAGCTATTTGAATGAAACTTTGGAGATGCTCTTATTTCTATTGCAGGTACTTTATATGTCAGAAAGTGATCAGACCACCATAACTTATGGCTATCATGGAAGAGATCGGAAAACTACACCTCTGTTGTTTTGCAACACATTTCCATCTGCTCCTAAATATATATTGTATTGAAATTTTTAATGATTTCTGAATTATGGAATTTTCCAGCAAGTTCCCTTTTCAACTCTAATAACAGTTGCCCAGTGTTGTTGTTCTAACTGCAAGGATAGATTCCTTTCCTAACTAATTTTACCGAAAAGGGTTAAATTTTATAAAAATCGGATGACTAATATTATATATGTATATACATATATATAATCATCAAACAAAAACACCCCTTAACGAGTGAGATAAAAAGTTGCCATCAACTGTATAATGTCTGATGTCCAATTTTGTGCCGATTAATAATAACATTTTCCCAAAATAATTACAAATAATTTACCTTCTTTCTAATTCGACACTATGGTAGAAGTTTCTTTATTTTCAAGGCAAGATATTTAACAATTTAGTGCCGAAACCGAAAAGCGAGTTTCCGGAAATACATATTTATGTATATAAGTGTTGAGCAATCTCAAAGCTATAATGTATAAAGTTACAATCGAAATCGCTAGAAGCGTTTTTGAAAAATTGCATAAACTTAAACAAATTTTAATGAAATGTTTGTAATTTATGTTAATTTTTAATTTTAACAAACTGATTCGCATTTCAAATTTCCTTTGTTACAACAATACGAGTATACCACAATAGCTTTAGTCGTTTAGAAGGTATGTGTGCCGGAAATTGGAGCTATTTACCCTGTAAACTAGCAGGAGTATCTATAATTGGTAAATCAAAAGTTTTTTTTAGCTTGAGCTGTTTAACATAATAAAAGCCATTATATGCGTTTTGAGATCTTAAAAAAAACTCGCTAGATAAACTTAGGATTTTGCTACACCGGCCCCAACAAATCGAGTTAAAAATACAATTTTTGTTTGCACTTTTGTTCTATATACATATATATATGTATATTAGTTGCCTCGCCTTCCACAGTAGTAACATTTTCGTGATATTGCATCTTTTGCATCATTATCTCAACATCTACTTACATATATAATATGTAATTTTGGCGTTTTCCAAGAGGGTTCCTTGACTTTAACGACCCACATGATTCCGCATCCCTCCCACCTCCCCATTCAGATGTCCCATGAAATCGTCGCCCCTACTCAAATGAGGCATAACTTAGGCCCGACTCAGTGCCCACCTCGGTCTCGCAGCGATCGAAGTACCAGCATTTGGCCAAAAGGTCACACGCAACTCCCGATCAGACCAAGTCGGTCCTTGGGAGGGTGACACGCGCTGTGGGAACAGCAGCCAGAAGTGGCGGAAGACGGCTGCAAGCGTGCCAATCGACCCATTCAAGAGGGTTGCAACCAGGGGAAGTTGCCTCGGGGTTCGACCCTTTTCATTCCGATTGGAACCCTGACATTCCGTCGCTGTGCCGCGGTGAAAAGTCAAAGGTTAATTGTGAGCCCAACATGTGTGAAGATGTAGGTGAATTACTGGCGAGCGGACAGTATTTTAAAATGAACTTTGCAAATTGGGTTAGCAAATTGATCAGCATGACCAGGCGAGTCGATTTAGCCATTCCCGTCTGTCCGTCCGCCCGTCATCCGTCCAAATCTGGTGTCAAAATTCATATATGTTGCACGCAGATCAAGTTTGATTTAGAATTTGGCCAAGCCCACCTCCGCCCATGAAAATTTATAACGAAGCTATAGTCGTAATTTTTGAATTAAAGTAAAAATATATGAAATCCATAGAAAATGTGAGTAAGATCGGATGATAAGCATGGAAGTTATTACACAATAATGTTTCTGTGTATGCTGAACTTGTGCAACATCTTCAGCAAACTTTAAAGCTGTGCGAAGGATTTTGTAATTAACTCGATTAGCCCAGTCAACCATCTAATGGAGTAACAATTAATCAATCTAAACTCTTATTAATAATTAATAAATTTGATGTAAGATGTATAAAGTACAACGACTTTTTTCAATTTAAGTAAATTGATCAAAACGTCGTTTTAAAAAAAATTCGTTGTTAGCAGAGGAAATATTTAATATGCCTTAAATGAAATACTTTAAGAAGTTATTACTTAAGGCATGTTTTTTGTTGAGCAAATCCTACATACATATGTAACTTTTGATGCAAACGCGTCATTTTTTAAGATTACAATAGCTTATCGCACAAATTTCTTAAGTTCCTTGCACATCAATGGGGGCACATCAATCCATATAACATTCTTGTAACACTACAGTTTAAAATGTATTTACTAGATTTATTTAGACTTTTAGCTAGTCATTGTTAAGATAATCACTGTAGAAATCGAATACTGACGACAAACATTGGCTATATCTAGAAACAGCTGTGCATCAATATATTTGAGTGTTTTTTTTATTCATTTTGATCGAGTCTGTATGACATATGCATGCATGTATATGTGTATGTATAGTATACATATGTACGAGTATATGTATATTAACGAAACAGATTGATTACTTCTGCACTAATCTGCTCAAAATAATGCTATCGACTGTTGGAGAAAGCCCACTAATAATCGACTTCTTAAAACCCGTTAGCCTGTAGAAAATGCGCGTGTTCCCAGGACCATAAGCTCCGTCGATTTCTTCAGCCGTTCCCAAAGCATCTGCTGGTAGCAGACATTCCACATCCGAGGATGAAACCAGAAACTGGTCTCAGGCAGCTAGACCCAGCGAGGGAAAGGGAGAGGCCACACCCCAAAATACCGCGAGGCGACAGAGTCACACGCGCCAGCATGAAACGCACAATCCAGCCGGAGGCATCGCTCCATCTCGCTTGCGCCGCTGCGATGGCGGCCATTGGTGGACGGCGATTGGTCGCTGCCGGTGCTGCTGCTGCGCTGCCTCCTGCGCCGGTATAAAAGGGCAATCATCGCCAGTTGCCGCGTCAATTAAGCCCAGGGATTCGGACGGAGAGTAGCAGCCAGCCAAGGAGTGTGAATTGAAAATCACAAAAACGCCAGAAAAAAAAAAACGCTAGATAGAGAACATGTTTTTGCCAAATATAATTAACTAATTTACAGAAAAGGGAAAGAAAAACAAAAAACAATTTAAAGTTTTAAAGTGAAGCGAAAGCAAAGCGAATAATTAATTAAAATTATAATCAAATCAAAGCCCAAGCTTGTGTACGGTGCGTGGTGCGTGTGCAAATAGTGGATCTAGAGATAGAATGGAGCACGATAGCTTCGACGATCCCATTTTTGGGGAGTTTGGCGGCGGCCCGCTGAATCCTTTGGGCGCCAAGCCACTGTTGCCCACGACGACGGCCATGCATCCCGTGATGCTAGGCAGTGTCCACGAGCTGTGCAGCCAGCAACAACAGCAGCCACAGCAGCAGCGTCTTCCCGACTGCAACACCATCCTGCCAAATGGAGGAGGAGGAGCAGCAGCAGGACCAGGTGGTGGGGGATCACCCAGCTACGTGCCCAAGCTGGACTTTGTGAACAAGATTGGCTGCTACTCGCCGAGCCAGAAGTACGAGTATATCACGGCCCCCCAAAAGCTCGTGGAGCAACACCAGCATCACCAGCAGCAGCACCACCACCAGCACTATGCGGTCACTCCCCCGCCCAGCCATAATGGTATCCTGATTCACAAGCAGTCCTCCCAACAGCAGCAGCAACAGCAGCAACTGGTGGGAATCCTAGACTACCATCCGCTGAATGGCAAAATGGACTACTCGCCATCGCCCAAGGATCACTACGAGCCGCAGCAGCAGCAACTTCAGCACCTGTACGGCGGTAGTCCGCACAATCTGGATCACCTGGACCATGGCAGCGACGGCCTGCTGCAGGACTCATCGCCGGTCATGATCAACGGCGGATCCACGGCGGGCAAGCTCAAAAAGCCCGACGAGATGTGCGGACAGATGGAGGCGGCGGTTGCAGCTGGAGTCAGTCCTCCCGCTAGCTCAGTGGCAGTGATCAACGGTGGTGGTGGTGCTGGGACGCCCAATGGCAGTAGCACTTCCTCAGTCGGAGTCGGCGGAGGCCAAGGGGTGGCTGGAGCAGCTGGTGGCGTGGCAGCAGCTACGCCCAAAAAGGACGGCAACGGAGGCAAGAAGAAAGGCGATCCAAATGGCATCAAGAAAAAGAAAACGAGGTAAGCGAGACGAGAAACGAGACGCCATGTTTTTCTAACTGCCAATTAATTTAACGACGGGAAATCAATGAAATTATGTGCACCAAGCCGATAATATCGTCAATTTATGGGACGGAACCACGGGACGTATGAGTAATTACCAGTAAGGAAGTGGAAGGAACTTGGTGGGTAGACACATAACCTGGGGCGTTAATTATTTATCAGAGAGTTCTAAGTACGGAGGTGGATATGGTGGATTTGTTAGTTATAGCTCTAATAATACCCGTTGAAAATGTCAATTTGGATACGTTTATTTGTTCGTTATTTTGAACACCCCTAAATATCTTGTTCACATTCTGTACAAAGAAGCTTTTTTATAGCTACTCAGTCTATAAAAATACAATTATATCACAAGGTAAAATTATTGTAGTAACGAACATTTGGTTAAACTAACAAATGATTACCATAGAATTGTATTGACTCAATAATATTGAGCATTCTGGGCTTATAACCGGTACTCACAGAGTTCAGGTGGTCTATTATAGCTTAGTGCCAACCTAGAATGTATATAACAGGCACAAGGAACCATCTCCGATCCTATAAAGTATACACATATGTATGTATGAGTATACATTCTTGACCAGCAACACCAGGCGATGTCTGTCTGTACTGTGACCTCAGAGATTGTAAGACCTAGCTACCAAATTTGTTGACAACATTCAAATCTGCGAGTTTGTTTGTTTTAAAATTTGTCCACGCCCACTTCCGCATAACAAAACAAATAAAAAGATATGAAAACTTTAGTAAAATCGAATGATAGGAATTTGACTTATTAAAGAAGTTTCTATGTATATTGAGCTTCTGCAACTTCCTCATTTGTGTTGGCAGCACCAACGGTTCTAACTCAACATGTTCCTTGCAACATTTGTGTTTATTTGAGTGTTGCCCAACACTCTGATCACCAATTAATATGCCTTCCGCCCATTTCAATTTAAGTTAACAATACATTTGCGCGTAACAGGACAAAGTGTTTAAGCCATGTCATTTCAAAGTAAATTTAAACTTTAAGTATGTAGATTTAAACATTCAGCTAACCCTTTTTGTAAATTTCATATTTCAGAACCACCTTTACTGCCTACCAGTTGGAGGAACTGGAGAGGGCCTTCGAACGGGCCCCGTATCCGGATGTGTTCGCCCGCGAGGAGCTGGCCATTAAGCTGAACCTGAGCGAGTCCCGGGTACAAGTGTGGTTCCAGAACCGACGGGCCAAGTGGCGCAAGCACGAGCCGCCACGGAAAACGGGGTATATCAAGACAAGCACACCGCCAACAGCGACGCTCAATCCCGGAACACTGGCGCCACCGTTCACCAGCTATCCTCAGACGACGACGGTGACGCCGCCGGGCAGCATGGACAGCTGGACCAGTTACCAAACACCCTATGAGCTGACTCCTCAGTTCAGCCTGCTTTCGCCGGCGGCCAGTCCGTATGGCACCTACTCCGGTCAGTATGGCGCCTACGTTCACGAGAGCCAATTGTTCCCGATGCGGCACTATGAATACGGGAGTCCCACACGCATGGAAATGAACGCCACCTCCGGTTCAGTTGGTGGCGGTGCAGAGGAGGGGGTGGCCAATGGCGGAAGCTACCAGCCGGCGGAACTTCAGACTGCCCAGCAGCAGCAGTTGCCCGACGGCACCATGGTCACCGTTCATGCCCACCAACAACAGCAACAGCAGGCTCAGCAGCAAATCAATGGCAGTAAGTACCTAAGCGCCGAAGAGGCCAAGTACGTCCACCTGCAGTGCCACCAAAGCGGAGCGGGGCTGGAGCTGAGTCCCGGAGCCACCTGTCACCTGGTAGAGGCCCAGACGCAGCACTATGTGACCTCGGCAGCAGCAGGAGGGGCAGGAGGCGGCGGCAGCGGCGGAGGCAGGACCAGCAGCGACGACAACGACAGCGGTCTGCAGGCTGTAATCAAGAGCGAGGAGCAGCAGCAGGCTCAGAGCTACGTCCTGCCGCCTTTTTTGCACTAAGGGAAATGCTCACACACCGGCGACACCAGCAGCAGCCTCATCGCCGCTGGGCCATGCCCCCCACGTCAGGCGTCCGCCATTTCCGGAGGCCATATTAAGCGGGAGCGTGGAGTGTGCAGCATTTCAATCGGGGACTCCCGGGGTTGAAGCTGGAGGCGCACCAGAAAGATATTACACCACCAAATACCTTAGGAAATTCTTTCAAATCTTATTTGACTCAGCTCAGGATGAAGCTCATAGAACCTTTCGACTCCAACTCCAAAAGCCAGTGGTTGAGAACTATTCTCTACAGTAGTCTGCCAAATTAAAGAGATCTGCTCCAGAAAATGTATAATGCAAGCAAAGATTATTTTCGACTGAATTCCCCTAGCTTAAAGGCATTTTTGGTGTCTCTTTCTGGCTCGATCCACACATAGACTTCGGTCATTGTTTTCATATTGTCATGGGTTCCTTTTAGGTTTACTATAGTTATGCAGGTTGCGACAACAACAGAATCAACAAGTCTTGCCAAAACTTAACGCGGTTTTTGTTTCAGTCTAAGTCTAAGTTAGTTAAAAGGGCTCACGGGCTCCCCAATCCAGCGGACGAGAGAGCCCAAGCCCCCAGAATGCATTCCAAATGTGCCTTACTAATCGGTGGGATGACCAGGGGCTGTCTTGCCAGCTAAGAACCTCCGGCGTTCACACAATACAAACATAGTTTAAGAGTTAACCCAATCCCCATCTAAGCCCCCAAATACTGTTGTGTAGTTAGACAATAAATTGCTCTTTTTATATATTGTATATTTTGCTCTATTTGGCTTTACAAATTAATATTTCTAACTAATTTATCGGTCACCACCCTATGTAAATCGTTTGTAAATGTTTGTTTAAAGCTAGTTTAAATTTATAAATATACTTTAAGCAATAAATACTCTCTAGGTCATTTTCAAACTGTATATAGTAGACATCTAAATAAATTGTATTTTGTGCCAATAAACTGGGAAATACAAGAGAATAGCTCATCAATGAAAAAAAACAGAAAAGTTCAGATTCTTGTTTCAAATATTTCGATATAACTCAAGAAAAATAAGCTTATGGGTTTTGGTATTGGAATTGGAATTAATTGACTTCGGTAAACACTCTATAAATTACACCAACATAAAATTCAAGTCAATGAAAGGAGTTTTTCACTTAGAATGAGTTCCCTGTTCCTCAACCTGCTGCCAATCTATGCCCTTGAAGAATGGATGCGATTGCAGTTGCTCGTAATCCAAGCGCAGCTCCGGGGTTAACTGCAGCAGCTGTTCCAGAAGGTCCGTTGCAAGATCGGATATTTCCAAGGGTTCAGTCGGGTACTGCACACAACCATAGAGCTCCAGTTGCCCGGGATGTGTTGACTTGTAAGGCTATAAATTCAAACATATTACAACCATAAATATGTGCTCCAAGGCTGTACAATGCTCTATTTACTTACCACCCCCAGCAGAAGTTGATAGAGCACGACACCATAGCTCCACCAGTCTGAACGAAAACTCAACGGTCGCTCTGGGGCCACAAAATGATTCGCTATCGCCTCCAAACTTAAAGCCTTGTGCACGTAGTTGTCGTCGGAGCTCAGTCCCTCGTTCTGATAGAAATACGTAAGGAGCAGTTGACCTTTGTCGCCCAGCAATATGTTGGCCATGTGCAGATCCCGCAGGATTAAACCCTTCCCATGTAGGCTGTGGACAGCGATGGCCAGCTCGCAGGCCCATTGTCGCAGACACTGCTCTGGAATAGGCTTGCTCCGAGCTATACGGGTAAAGTCCGCCCCTCGCTTTCTGGGCGTGACGACGCCCGCCTGGAGGTTGCTCAGCGTGTTCGTGACGGACTTAAGTAGGTGCTGAGAGCTGCGCACAAGATCGCTGACATCGCTGTCCGCCGTAAGGGGCTCCGGATCTTCCTCCTTCTCCGCCGGAAAGAGCTCCCCGTAATCGACACACTTGCTGCTTGTGGGCGTGTAGCTCTGCAGGTAGTCGTAGAGCCTGCCGCCCTCCGCCTGCCTCAGCAGCAGAAATATCTTCTGATCCGATTGAAAATAGGCGAGCAGTTGGACCATATAGGGGACCTGTTGGGGCAGAAATATACTCTGGGTGAGCGAGTTACTGGCCGGCTTCTCAATGCCCTTCATAATGGTCGATGGCTGCTGCGGCTTCGTCACACACTGCACCTGCATCACGCGCTCCTCGAGCACCTGCAGCACCTTGTATCTGACCAATTGGTTCCAAGGGCATTCGAGCTGAGTCAAACTCTCGCCGTCCATCATGTCCAGTGAGAGCTGGAACTGAAGCTTTTTTATGGGACAGTTGCTGGCCAGGAAGTTGGCGTGAATCTCCTCGGCCCGCGCTAAATACTTGGCTATCTTCGCCTTGGCAATAAACCGTCGCTCCTCGTTCGCATCCTGTTTGGCCCCATTGAGCAGGAGATCCACGCCGTGCTTGTACCGCTCGTGGGCCTCGACGTACTCCAAATTTACTTCCGCCTGGACAGCATGGCTAAACTCCAGTGCCGCCTCGTAGATGTAGTCGCTGTCATCGCTCTCGATCGAGGCCATCGGCGTGAGTAGGCGTAGGTAATCCCGTTTTGTCGATGCCTCCTCAACCAGCCGAGGATCCGCATCGGTTTTAGTATCTCTTTCCTTTGATTCTCCATTGTCTGCCGGCGATGGCAGCTCCTTATCGCAGCGCGGATCCAGAGGTGTTATGCCCCCCGCGTCATGTGGGTCGTAGGGTAAATCAAGTTTATCGCAAATGTCGGCAATTGCTCCCGCTCCACTCCCGGAATCGGCACTGCTGCCCAATCCTCCACTGCAGCTGTTGTCAGCGCCCGCCGTCTCCAGCCGCAGCGATCGTTCGACATAAAGCTTCTTAAGCGGCGTACCATTAGGCGTTGGCGTCTCTTGGAAGAACTGCGTAAAGGTGGCGCACTTATACAACGCCGGATGCTGGGCGGCAAAGTCGAGCAGCGTCAGGATGTACTCCTTGCGGCGTTGGATCACAGTTGTATCGAAGCGCTTGAAGTAGCTGCTGTCCGTGGGAACGGGCAACTTACCAGGCAACTGGAGGCTCTTGTGTCGCCGGTTCAAGTCACGGTACAGTCGCTTGACGTCGTGAAAACGCTTCCACACCACCAGACAGGTCAGGGCTTGCGGCACCGAGCGAGGGAAGACCTATAAAAAAGCAGGCATTTAAAGGTGACCCAAACGTGTCATTCAACTCACAATCGAGGTGATCTTGTAGATTGTGTAGCCTCCCTTGTGCTCCTGTGTGTCCGTCACGGTGAAGCTGTGGATCCAGCCACCCAAATTGAGACTCATTTTGGCACCTGCTTCTGGGGTGGCGCCTTATTTTGCAAACATATTTCTCTTTAACGTTTTTTTCCCACTAGCTTTTGTCACGTGAGCTTTAGTTTTCCCTCAGTATTAATAACTGCAGTGGCCAAATATAGCCATATCAATACGGTGAGGCGCGAGGATTACGCGTGGTTACTTCATAGTTTTTGTGCTACAGTTTTAAACAAAAATGTGTCGTTAGGGACTTTTTCTGTTAATAATAAACGAAAATAGGCTGTAAAGTGCCCACTTGCTTTTTGTTTGATAAAGTTACAAATTCATTAAAAAAAAAACTGATTTCCCCTTCCATAGCAACTGGTCACACTTGAGTGGCTAGAACTAGAGCTGAGAAATGTCCAGCAAATAGTCGATAGTATTGAATTAGATTATTAATACAGGGAAAAAATATTTATTTAATTGAAAAAGTTTAATTTGTAAGTTTCTTATAGAAAAATTAAAATTTCTGACATTTTACAAGAGAAAGAAAAATAAATGGTGTCATGGGTACGCCTTATAAGATATGGAATATCTAATTAGAAAAAGACAAATAATTTACGTTTACAATCTTAGGTAAAACTATTATATTGCCTTAATCACAAGAAAGCTGCTGAACTTTGACAAAACTATAATAGCAAAATTCAACCAAAGTTGAAACCGCGCAAGTGTATTGATGTTCAAATTTGTATGCACTCGGAACTAAAGTTAACTATCGAAACTAGAATCTCGATAGTGCTTTAGGGCTTGCAAATATATCGATATTATCGTGACTGGTCGACCCAGCTCTAGGAGAAGTAGAGAAAAAAGAAGGCGACGAATCAAAGGCAGCAAGCAGCAAGCAAAATCGACGCCGCACGTACCGGGAGCATTTAAATAATTTTTTCTGTGGATTAATTTAACCGAAAAGGCTTCAACAACACAATGACTGAGCGCGAGAATAATGTGTACAAGGCAAAGTTGGCCGAACAGGCCGAGCGGTACGATGGTGAGTAGACGAAAAAATTCTTGAAAATCGAATAGGGAAAATTTTCTCGCCAGAGGAGCGCCAACGTTGGGGAGGGGTCCGTTCAGATCCGTTGCGTCGTCGCGTGGTCGCTGAAAAAATCGGCCCAACATGTCCGCTTTTGCGTCTAAAATTCGCCAATTGATGGCCCGACGCATAGTCGCTGATGGAAAATAGAAGGAAAAGATGGAAATTTTCAATATTTGCTTGTGTAGGTGCAGCGATAGAAGTAGAAGCGACGCAGCGTCGCTGCCGATGAGTAGTATTTCTGCGAAAACGAACGCCGGAGGAGGAGGAGAGCGATGAAGAAGCAGAGCAGAAGACAGACGATGACGGTGGTGGACAGAGAGGGAAAAAATATAAAACCTGATTTTTACCGGCAAAAATTCGCGTGGTTTTTGCAAAAAGAGAAAGAAACCAAATTGCGTATTATAATTTACAGCAAGGTGGGCCAAATAGTTTTTTTTTTTTTTTTTATAGAAAAGTATTACCGGTCAGGGGGTAGGAGTAACTCGAAATTTTGTGTATTTGGCGTTGCGAGCGAGGGCTGCGCGGCCAACATTTTCCTTCTTCTTCATCGTTGCTAAGGGCTGTTTGTGCTGTAGCATTTCCTCTATTAGGTGTTGTCAAGGCGTAACGTTCTAGAATGAATCGGCATAGTTTTTGGATTAACTATATTTAAATATGTGGTGCTCTGCTGTTCCACGCCCAAAATCAATGGGGTTGGAATGTAGGGTCTCTCTCTCTGAGACCCTTTCCCTACCCCTCTTGCTTTCTTTTTAGTCCGACGAAATGTGCTTTTCATGCGCAGCGGCGGCTTTGCTGCGAAAAATCGATGAATGAATCGATTGTGTCGCAGAGTTGTCGCCGGCCGCCTGTTCTCTCCCTTCTTTACCTCTTGCTTTTTCTTAATTGGTTATTTATGCAAATTAGTTGCGGCTAGTTTTAACATCTTTCTCCACATTCAATTCTCCAGCCAGTTGGCAACTCTGTCTGATAGTGCAAAAAAAAATATATATTTTCTGTTGCTCTCGCATTACTCATGCTCGCGCGCATGTATTTGTGTGTCTGCCTTGTGTGATGTGTATGTGCGTCCGGATGAGTGTTCGCCGTGAGCTTTTATTGTTGCTGCTTATATTTAATTAAAAATACTCCAATTAATTAAAAAATGCTGCTTCCCAATGCAAAGCGGAAAGAGCTGGAAGGGGAACCGATCAACGGTGGGCAGAGAATTTCGGCGTTTGCAAAAAGCGCGCGCTTAACAATTTTGGATTGCCGCTGTATGCGTTAAAACGAGATAACTAGAGTGTCGGCGACGCAGCAGCACAGTGCCTTGAAAAAGTTAACAAACAATGAGTACTTTTTTGCCGTACATTAGGCGGCTGTAATTGCAACAGTACTACAGATAATTGCCTGGAAAACTGACAACATTAACGGACGGCGTCTCTTCGGCGCTGCTGTAGTTGTTGATGCCGTTCTATCCGCAAAGAAGTCAATCAACTATTAGCAGCCACGGCTCGCACACAGACGCATACTGGGATATTCGTGTCTGTATCACATGTTTGTCTTCTTATTTTCGCCTGCCTGGCGTTGCCGCTGTGTATGTGTGTATGCATGGAGCACTTGGCGTTGGCCTTGTCGCACTTGGACTGTTGCGGCGCTCAATGCTGGAGCACCAATACCAGTGTGTTCGACAGAAAGCACACGCATACATTGCCAGGCTAATGCCGCCAGCCGGCTATGTCTGCGCCCCAATCTGAACTTGCCTCGACCCCTGCCCGAGCTCCCTTCCTTTTATATACACATTAACGTCAGCCTTTAAGTGTGCTTTCTCAGGTGCTGCCCCCGCACCGCACCGCTCCTTCTCCTCTTCTTCGTTTCTTTCTCCCTCACTCGCCGCGTTCTATCTACATTTTTTTCGAGGTCGCGCACTGCCTTTTCCGTTGATGTTCGTTCCCGTCAATGTCGTCAATATGCGAAAAAAGAGCATACATAAAGTTGATAGATGAGCACTGGAAAATTGGGGGCGAGGAATAGGTGTGTTTTGTTTTTTTTGTTTTTTAATTTAAATTGCTGCAGTGTTTAAGTGGTCATTCTCTGTTGTTAGTTTTCCCTTTGTCTAATTACACATTCTTTTTTACTGTAACGGTATGTGCGCATGTTTTTTCAGCTGCTGCGCCCTTGCGTCACACATACAAACACAAAACACACCCATACACACACTCATAAGCGGTAGTAATAAGGGAGGGGGAAAAAGAGGGAGTGTGCAACTCCGGCGACATTCATAGCCTTTTAGTCCGTATTTCGCCTTAATCTTTTTTTGTAGCTCGCGTGACTTTTTTTTTTTGCTTTTGGGTGTGGGTGGTTTTGGGTGGGTTTCACAGTTCTTGACATGGCTGTCACATTTAGATACAGGGGAAAAAAAAAACAAAAGTTTTGAATTTATTGTTCGCAAAGATCAGTTTTAATAACGAAGCAATAAATAATAACTTAAAAAAAAAAATTAATTAATAAAAATGAACCACACTTTCACATTTTTCACGAGCTCTGCTTAAACAAAATTATGGCTAATCAAAGATAATTAATGAAGCAATTCTGTCTAAATAGTTCTATGAATTTGAATTATTGCTAGGGAATCTAAAGTATCAAAGAATGCATTTAATGTTGACCAATAATTATTACTAGTTCGAAACCAACAATCAAAACTGAGAATTTAAATTATTTTAAGAAAATCGGAATTTTTTTGTAATATACTTACATACATAGTTGGTTCTTGGCAACTCTATTGCTAGCCGTGTGAACGTTTGCGGTTCGATTCGCCTGTGATTGGTCATAATCATTATTTTTGCGGCTAGATTTATTGATTATCTGTATACAATTTTGTGACGCTACGTATGCGCATGTCTTTTAATTTGTAATGGATTTACTTAGTCCTAAGCAACATGTGCTGTACATAATGTTGAGCCTGGAGGGATTCCAGCTGTCCCCACCAGTCATATCCTTCGCCCTCTCCACCACCTCTTTATCTCCTCTGAAGTTCAAATCGCACGTTCGCCCGTGTGTGCGTGACACAGCTTCGGGATTAACAGTGTTGCAAAATGCATGTGCATTTGACATTAGCCGCTTCACATATGTATGTACATATTTCTACTGTGGTACAATGTGCCAATGCAAACAACATTTTTGAAGTTCACGAAGCAAACAAGAACAAAAACGAAAACGCATGAATCATGCAACTTTGCTTCGCATATACAATGTGTGTACATACGTGCTACAACAACACTCAACAACTCGGCAAATGTCCCGCTGTCTGTGTCCGGCAACCGCCTGTATGTGTGTTTGTGCGCGAAATACGTCAGCAGCTGACTGGCGCAACTGCGAGCGAGCGAGAGGGCGAACCAGGTGCAAACCAACAAAAAGTGTGAGGAGCGCTGCAATTACAATATTTTTAGTTCTGATTTGTTGTGAGGTGTGTGTTATCAACACAATGCACACACCAAGTAGCTGTGCTCTGCATCTGCTTTTCAATGGAGTTCCGAGCATGTGATTCATGACGCGCGGTTTTAGGCTGATGATGCCGGTCACAACAAGAAATAAAGTATGCAACACTGGGTGGCGGGCACCGTTATCAGAATCAGAACACGGGCTGATTGTTGTGGCGGGGGTGTTGTGGGTTGGGTTTCCGCGGCATTATGACAGAATCGATTAAATCGGGCGTATACGCAACGTCCAGCTACTAAGCAGAAGTTTCGTGACGGCTGCATGAATTATATATGTATATCATGGATTGGGCGTGTCGCTCCGATAAGAAAAAGGTATTGTACCAACTCAAGTCAATAACTAGCTCTGGCTTAATCCTAGCTCTGGCAGGAGTCCCTAGCATTTAGAGTTGATTAATTAATATATGTATATAATAATAATATAATAATATGTATATATTAATTTAAGATTATTAGGTTCAATTGAGTAAAAAAAAAGCATTCTAAATTTTTGTCGAATTTAAAAGATCGCTTGTGATATAGGCGATAGGAACGCATTCGCTCTTGGAACTTTATAAAACCAAATATCTCCGTTATATAATGTATTCTTTTGAAAAGACAAACTTTGCTTTGTCCAATTAGTTTGAAGAATTAGAATTGAATTTTGTGTAATCGTGTAATGATGTGGGTTGTTTGCAACTATTATATACGTACTATCATTCTACGTACAAATTGAGCTGGTAAACTTGTACTAACTGTTACCCGTACCCTTTTCTTTATGTGCTATCTGCAGAAATGGTGGAGGCCATGAAGAAAGTCGCCTCCATGGATGTCGAGCTGACCGTTGAAGAGCGCAACCTGCTGTCAGTGGCGTACAAGAATGTGATTGGAGCACGGCGCGCCTCGTGGCGCATTATAACTTCGATCGAACAGAAGGAGGAGAATAAGGGGGCCGAGGAGAAGCTTGAAATGATCAAAACTTATCGTGGCCAGGTGGAGAAGGAGCTGCGCGACATCTGCTCGGATATACTGAATGTTCTGGAGAAGCACCTCATTCCATGCGCCACATCCGGCGAAAGCAAAGTATTCTACTATAAGATGAAGGGCGACTATCACCGCTATCTGGCCGAGTTCGCCACCGGTTCTGATCGCAAGGACGCGGCGGAGAATTCGCTGATTGCCTACAAGGCGGCCAGCGATATTGCCATGAACGATCTGCCACCAACACACCCCATCCGCTTGGGATTGGCATTGAACTTCTCGGTAAGTGCTTGAGGCTAGCTGTTCGCTCTATATTTGGATCCTCTTCTTACCTAATGCCTGAATCTCTCTCGCCCAGGTGTTCTACTATGAGATCCTCAACTCGCCGGATCGCGCTTGCCGATTGGCGAAAGCCGCTTTCGACGATGCCATTGCCGAGTTGGATACGCTGAGCGAAGAGAGCTACAAAGACTCGACACTCATCATGCAGTTGCTGCGGGACAATCTCACATTATGGACGTCCGATATGCAGGCAGAAGGTAAGTTATCTATATTATCAGCCTGAATCCATTAAGTTCTAAATTATTACTATTATACTAAGAAGTAGACCCCAACGCAGGTGACGGCGAGCCCAAAGCAGAAATTCAGGATGTTGAGGATCAGGATGTGTCGTAATTTAAGTAACCCCCCGCCCTTCCATTGAAAAAAAAACACATTATATACCTTCTAAAGTAAATATAATACCATATAATATATATGCATACAACAACAACAACAACACGACAGCAAAACAAGAGCAAGAAAACAACTGGAACCACCACGGCATCATCATCCGCAATCAACACAAGACAGCAATAGCAGCAGACTCGGCAGGATCATCAACAGCAGCAACAAACAGCAACAGCAGCAACAATTATTCAACAACATTTAAAATAAACAAGCGTGGAAAACGAAACAGCACAAAACTCACACGGCAAAGAAAGAAAAAACCACAAAAACCGAATGTTTCGAAAATTGGGGCAGCCTTTGGTGGGCGTGGCATTTGCTGCGACAGAGAAAGGATCACTGTGAGAAATGAAGTAGTCGTCTGTCTGTTCCATTGTCTCCTCCGTCTTCGTAGGCCAGAAAAGAAACGGCGACAGTAACTCTACTACATTTTGAAAATTTTGCATTCGAGAAACCAAGCATTATATTGTATTTAAATAAATATTATATTTAATTATGAGAAGCAAAAAACAAATAAACTTCATTTAAACCTAACAGAAAAAAAGATAAAAAAGAGGACAAATCTCAACAAAACAATTAACAAAAAATTGAGAAACAATCACGAGTAAACAAGCAAAGTAAATGCAAATTTTCAACCAGTTGGCATGCATTCATTTTTAAACTAATAACAGAAAAAGTCACACAACAACAGCAACACTTAAAATACAACTTTAATTTTAAGCCAATAATAAAGAAAAAGATCGAAGAAGTAATTCATAACGAAAACAAAATTAATAAGCGCAAACGTAAAGGTAACGAAAACGTAAAGTCGAAAATGTAAGGAAAAATACAGCAATTAATTTAAATTTAAACACAAATAAAAACAAGAATAAACCAGGAAAAAAAACGAAATGAGCAAACAGAATGAAAGACCCAAATAAAGCTAAACAAAAACTACATAAATAAAATGAGAAAAAGGAATGTTAGTTAAGCTTAAATTTGTATGTATGAAGGTGTATTGTTCAGACGGTGACACGCACATACACACACACTTGCACTCAGCCAGGCCAACACTTGCTGACACAAGCACGCATACGAGAACCATTTGTTTTCTATTAACGTTTCCTTGCTCTCTCATCGCACGAGGATACTTTTGCATGTCTAAATCTCAGATCGAACGGTAATTTTGTTGATTTCTCTATAGTCTCTCGATATTCGCTATTCATATTATGTTTTCCATTCGCAATCGCAACAATTTTTCATGTTTACCTTACGCAACAAAAGAAACATATTAATAATAATAGAAAAGTATTTGTAGTTGCTAAAATACAAGCAAAACGAAAACGATAAAGAAAAACAAAAAAAAAACGGTATATATATATATATATATATAGTATACATACATATATACTTGTATATTTTCTATGCCTACCACTTATGTAATTTGTAGAGATTTCAAACTTTTCTAACCAGAAAATCCCCGAATTTCCAAAGTCCTCAATTCTGCATTTAAAACAGAAAATCCTCCCCCAAATTCCTCCAATGACAAAAAACTGAAACTGAGGGCGCAACACAGACGAGAAACACTTAATTTAGCTAAAAGTCGAGACTAAGAACCGAACGAAATTCCCCAAAAAGGCAAAAACATCATTGTTTTAGCGTGCTAGTGAATGAGAAAAGCTGTAGGAACATTTTCGCACGAGTTTTTCTTCGCAGCCTTTTGCGCTCCTCTTCTTTGATAAACGAGCGCACAAAAAAGATGACAGACGAGAAATAATTCGCAGACGCGGAAAAGACCCGTGCAGAAAGTTAATTAAGCATAAATCAGCCGCAGCAGCCACAAGAGCAACGACAACCGCGCAACATTTTTGAACGGAACAACAGCAATACAAAAAACAGCTAAAAAAAAAACTGACATTCGTATTCATTTCAAATAAAAATCATAAAAAAACAATTGGGCATCGCAATTTATTATTAATTAAATTTCGGGTGGGTCGGATGATATGGAAGAGGGTTTCAGGCAGCGCCCGAGACCAATCAGCGCGAATGATATGGAATAGAGCGGAAGTTATATATGTACATACATATGTATCAGCGAGTTCCAGACCACAATTTTTAATCATAGATAGTTCAATTCCAATGACATTGACAGCCTATTAATATTTGTAAATGGGTAATAAAATGGAATAAGGCTAGTTCCAACAATTTACAAGAATTCCCTTAAGAAATCTAAGTATTCGGCATTGATTTGATATCATTACGTTCCAAATGTCATATGTGACATCATCACTATTGTGCACATACCGTTGCCTACTTTTACCTACATATGTACATATTACGGCTGAAAAATGCTTCCATTATTTATTATTTTTAGAGGAGCTTACCAAATAGAGTAGGACTTGGCTGCCCATGGTCCTCCATTTTTTACGGCGGATGGTGGTCTAAGAAATTTTCATATAAATTGTGGATACATATTACATCCTTATACATACAGTGGCTCACAGCTTATTTCAACCAGACCCAATGAAAAATTTTAAAAGCCTAT
>JAEIIG010002306.1:0-15594 GCA_018904695.1 Drosophila parvula
TAAAAAAAAAATATATATATATATATAATAAATATTTATTTAATAAAAAAACCTTAATAATCTCATAATACTTTATAATAATACATAATACTTTATACTTTAACACCACACACTCTCTTTTTCTTCAGTGTCCCTCAATTTATATCTGCCCCGAGTTCGAGGAAAATCAACAGCTTAATTAACCAATAAAGCCATGCAAATGCTTTCAGCACCTGAAGTTCTTGGATCCACCTGCTTGGCTTGGCCCTTCAAAAAAACAAAAAAAAAAGAAGGCCTTAGGCTTAGAAGAAATTGCTCAGCCATGTAATGGCTCTCCGGGGGGTAAGATTTCCATAATTTAATTTCAGTTTTCCCAAGCAGGAGTGCAAGCAATTCTCCAACTACTCACTGAGCTCATTAAGATAAGAGGAAATGTCTGGAGATCAAATGTCCGGCATAAAAGTGAAAGTGGGCCAAAAGGCAGGCAACAATCTAGTCCCTTGATGGAAATTAAATTTGTTGTTTTTGGCAAAGGATAAAGGAGAAAAGTGTCCTCTGTCACTCTACCTGCTGTGTTTGGGTTTTACCTGGATTTTTGTAGATTTTTGTGTGGAGGCGTGAATGGGAAATCGAGACTCGAGATCCTTTTTTGTTGAGACAAGGAGAGACTGCTCCTTTGAGTCGTGAGAAACTCCACCGTCGACAGGATGTTTCCTCGTTCGTTTAGAATATTTTTTGAGGCATGTATCACACACCTGCGCGCCGGCTTTTCCGATTTTCCAACTCCATATGCATATTACTCATACTTATGGCTCTCCCTATCATCTGCATATGAGCCGACGCTGGGACGCATGTAACCGTGAAAACCCATTTTTCTTGTTCATTGACCAAACGAAACATAAAAAACAGGGAAAAGAAGAAGAAATAATAAAGAAAGAAAAAAAAGGCAACATTTTGCCAATGAATTGTGGCCACAAAGTGCGGCCTGGACTGGGTCTTAGCCTTTAGCTTCGACTAGAACTTGCTCTTGCAGACATTTGGCTCTTTCACTTGGCCACTTGACTCTGCGAGAGCTTTGCACTGAAAATAAACCAAAATTAAGACACTTCCTTGGTTATTATCCTATAAAAACAAGGCATACGAACCTTCTATTTATTAAACATTTCAAATATAAATACATATTTAAGCCCTAAGTCTGTAATTATATCCAAATGCTTACCGATTTATTGGTAGAATTACTTAAATATTTCTTAAAGTGTTGTCTGTGATTAACGTTGACGTTGAGAGACCGAACTCTCTGGTCAAAAACCGAAGCTTCACCTTTTCTTTCCCCCCAACTGTTCGGTTCAGTCAGTCACGAGTTATGACCAACTTGTTGATATTGTTGCCTTTTGGTTATATATACAGATATATATATATGTACGCGTGCTGTCGGCTCAATGACAAGAAAATGACACGAAAGCAATAATCGCAATTCTAAAAGGAAGCCCCATTGAAGTTGGGAATACACTATTAACGCATGACTTATGTCCTTTTTGGAGAATAAGGCGATATTAGGGCCCTGAAATATGGCAAAGCTCAGCAATATATAGAGAAGAAAGTGCCGGGGAACTATCTTTAACAGGAACTCAGAGAACTTAAATAATATATAATATATAAATTAATTTTTACCAAGTAAATAATATATATAATATATTTCTGAATAGTTCTTTTAAGGGTTACTTCTAAATTGTAAAGAAAATATACAAGATATCAGATCTCTTGTTATATTTTCACACAATTTAAAGACTTACTAAATATTTAAATAAAATTTTTATTAAAGCACTAATTTGTGTTTTAATAGATACAATTTGTGCTTTAGTAGATACAATTTCTGCTGCAAAGTATCTTACCCTTGCTAACCCTTGCTATAGTCAAACCTTTGCCAGATTTCTATAGCACCTAAGTTAGGGTATGATCTTGGGCTAACATCGAACGGTAATCATAGTTTAGTTGGCCAACAAACAGGTGCCCTAATGTCAATAATGTTGCCTCTGCCTCTGCTGCTGCTGTTGCCTCTGCTGCTGCTGCTGCTGTTGCCAATGTTGCAGATGTTGTTGCTGCTAGTTGCTGCTTGTTGGGCTTAACTCGGTTTGCTTGTCACAACATGTTGACAAATTGCTTACACATTTTGGCCACATTTCGTTTGGGCCAACGAGAGTTGTTTGCCAACGTTTGTGTTTTTGTTTCTGTTTTTTTCCTGTAATTTCTTCTGGCTACTGAATGAAGCATGCGCCATGATCCAATGTTGACAATATTCAATGTCTGGCGAAAGGGTAACAATATTAAGCGAAGAGTCTAGTTAATTCGGTAAATCCTTAGTTAAATACATACAAAAAATTTATATTTTATGGCTTGGGGTAAAGTTTTTTAAATTAAGAAACTATAAGCAGTTGGTACAATATTTTAAATAAATTAAATTTACATAAGATTAAGCCATTTTTATCTTGTATTTGTTTGCAGCTTAAAAGATTTTTACTCAAAGAGTCTCTTCAAGTTATATGTACAAAAAATTAATCAAAAATATTCCTTACATAAGTTTTATATTGTAATAAACTTTTTAAAGAAGAATTAAAGTTATTTTTATAAACAAAAACTATGTATTATATTTATCTTAATACCCCAAACATAAACTAAACATTTTTTGAAGTATTTTTGAAGTTTTAATGAGACATAATCTAATTTTCTTTCTACTCAAGGGTATTAAAAACTTCGATCCTTTCTTTGTCCGCTTTCCCGGAGAGTTTGCAAGACTTAAGGCTGTAGGGATATGGAAAGAGATTGGGATTTCGGCTTTTCAAGTCAGCGAAATGAGGAATTGACAATGTTTGCCTGGCTTAGCTTCTGTTTTTTTCAATGTTTTTCTTCTTTTTTTTCTTCAGTTTTGTCTGTGTTTTTTTCTGATTTTTTTTTTTGGGCCAAGAAATCGTGATTTTCTGTGTGATCGTGATTTGTCGATTTGTGCGACTGTCATTATTGCGGTTGTCTTCTGCCTCGGCTTCTGTTTTATCAAATCATTTTCGTTAATTGTCAGATCGATCTTTCATTCTTTTGTAAATATCCCATTGACCACACACACACACACACACAACAGACAAAAGCAAGCAACAAAGAAAAGTGGAAAAATGATCCAACACGAGGAAAATTCTCACACAGAACACCAAATCGGATTAAGTAAATATTTGCAACAAATGTTTGTACTGGGAGACAGTCAGTGCCAATACACAAATTCGAGATATGAGCAAAAGTATTAAATTTCATATCGCTGGCGTTTTTTTTTTTTTGGAAACAGCACCTGTGTGGGTTTCCCACGGAAAATTCGGAAACTCGGCGAGGGTGCGACGATCGAAATGCGAATCAAATTGTGTTGATCGATATGTGAGATTTTATTCTATTATTTCTTTTGTTCTTCCTGCACGGGAAGTGCCACTACTACAGCAGGTAGGTAGCATCCGTTAAATATTCATCTCTCAACCGTTCAAAGACAGGCTACAGCGGCAGTCGCATAAATAGGATTAAAATGCAGGATATTTATAAATGATTTCCTTGTGATTTTATAGAATATTTCATGACTCAATTTATTCCTAAGCTAGAAGATTTTATAAATAATTTGCATAAAGGAAAGGCATTTCAAACTCAGACATTACATTTATTAACATTTATTTGTAGCTTAATAATTAGAGAATATATCTTTATAAATTAACCTACACTTCGTATATATTTTTCAGGTCCCTACTGTGTTTAATATCGAAAACCCTGCCCGATTTTATCTACCTGTGACAGATCAAGGAGATCTGTCGAGATCGCGGAACAACAGATGGATCAAGGGTGCGCCGCAGAAGGGTTGCTGCTCCGCGGATTCCCATGACTGATGCCTAAGAGGAAGCTCCCCTTATTTATAGAATATTGTATTATATTTTAAGTGTCTATAACGGGCCCTGGGAACTGGAAATATGAAGGTGGAGCCGGGGCGGAAACTGAATTTTTAAAACCATGCCGATTTTGGGTTAGAAAATAACTCAAGTTGTTGTCCTTTTCATGGGCTAACTTCCGCAAAAAAAGGGGAAGAGAGAAATTACTTGTAGAGCGAAGCCTGAGAAGCGGAAATCCTAGAAAAAGAATATGAAAAGTAAAATAAAAACTAAAAAAAGGGAAATATAAAGGCATACTCTACCTTTAAAGTGTATTGGTTCTTTGTTTAGTTTAATATTAAATTAGTGTTAAATAAGATAATACCTTGGCCCATTATAGGGCCTCCATTTATGCCCTTTTAATGATGTTTAAAAATGAGGAATGCTAAAAAAGAACACACAGTTAACAAAAAATCAGACAGTAGTATTTGGCAGACATTTCCCCTATTCTCATGCTAAATCAAATTTGCTTAAAGATCCGGGAATCCAAAGTTTGTTCTCATTTTGATGGTTCGAAACAGAATTCAAAACCAGATGACAAAAAGGGCCATCCAAATAATATTCAAATATCTCCCAAAGAAATGTTTAGATCGTTTTCTTATTTATTTTCTTCCTTCTTTTATTTTCGACTCGGCTTTGTTTTCCACATTTTTTGAGGGCGACCTTGCCTACCTTTCCTCACCTTTGATTCATTTGATTGCGGAGCCACGGCAAAGTTGACATTTCCCCCAATTAGAAAACCATAAAAATCAGGGCCCCAACAATGGCGGTGTGTGGATTTGGAATTGCATTCATTAAAAGTCAATAAAATGAAATAAACCCATTGGCTTTCTATAGAAAATCCTAATTGGGCAACAAAACCAAATGCGGACAATTAAAAAATGAAACGAAACAAAGGCCAGGCGAAATGAAAAGAATAATGAAACGAGTTTCGAAACGCCGCCGCCGAAAGAAAACAAAACAACAACAACAAAATAAAGCACCAGGCCAATAATATAAATAAATAAATATATACGCATATATTTGGTGAAGTTCTTGAATGCAACCCCGGGGCCTCCTCCTTCATTTTGGGGGCCCATAAAAGAGACTCCATCACCAAGGCAGCTCTTCGATTCTAGAAGAAGAACTGGAAAGCCATAAAGTAGATGAATCTGCATTATCAATTTACATTTTCTCGATTTTTTTTGGACAGGGAAATCCTCTTAGTTTCAAATTAATTCAAATGGAAATTCAACTTCAACTCCAAGCGATGGCATTCACGTTTAATTCTCTGTTTAATTTCAATTCAACGAGTCGAAGTCAATTGCATTGAGTGGATTTATGTTTGTGGCGAAAGTTCTCAATGGGGGAAAATGGAAAATCCAAAATGCAAAATGAATGGGCCCACCATTCGCTTTGGTCTTTGGCTAATTGAGCCTGAGAACCCAGCCAAAAACCATAACCAAAGCAATCCCAAGTGGACCATGGTCCAAACTGCCGTCACATGCCGTTGCGGAAAAAGTCCGAAAATAAGTATATGAGATAAATCAATTGGCGGCGGACCCTCGGGCTCGGTCTTTACCTCTTTTTTGGGGTATCAAGTGTATAGCTTTTCTTTAGTTTTCCATTTTCTTTATTGGGTAACTATCCTGCGAATTGCAAATGCTCTTGATAAACTACAAGTAATAGACATGAACATTTAAGATATGTTTTTTAAATATTTTATTTACTTTAAGTATTATCAGTAATTATTACAAGAAATTAATAACTAACTAATTATAAGATTCCATCAAATAAATAAAAAATATTTCTATTAATATTAAACACCTTTTGAAGCCATGACTTTTCCCTGATCTATGCAATTCCAGCCACCTTTGGGCAATGAGCGTATTGACGAAGTAAAACAACTTTTACATGGTTAGTAAAACGATTTCCTTTTCCAACGATTTTCCTACAGTTTTCCTCCTTCGATTTTGCCCGATCCAATCTAAAGGGGAAGGAAGGTGGTGAGGAATAAAAGATGCACATATTTAAGCGCAAATACGACAGTTATTATTGTTGGCCAAGGCAATTGTAGAGAATGCAATCAATTAATTGACAAACTGCGATGATCGCCGGCAGTGGGAAAAAAATATAGGTGAAAAAAATAACCAACGAGGAGGAGACGATCAACTTTTTATTGGCTTGAGGAGTTCCCACTCCCCTCCCCTCCTCCTGGATACTCCGATACTCGATACTCCGATACTTGTTGGCTTTGTCTCACTTCGACCACGTCGTAATTGAAAAATAAAAGAAAATGTGCGAAAATCGCTAAGCCCAACGCATTTACTTTTTTCTTCTCATCTTTTTTTTGTATACCCTTTGCCGGGTATTATAACTTTAACCAGAACTTTGCAACGCCAATATATTTTATTAAATGTGGATAATATGCCTAAAAAAAAAAGTATATTAACGGCATATGAGATGCTATTTTATCTACATAAATAGTCCATTATAGCTAAATAAGCATCTCTGAAGCGTAAGAAAGATGCAATTTTGTCCCAACAATGCATAATAGCTAGATGAGCATCTCTGGTGGAAAGTGAGATGTCATTTTGTCCCAATAGTAAATTATAGCTAAATGAGCATCTCTAGTGTGTAAGTAAGATGCCATTTTGTCCCAACAATGCATAATAGCTAGATGAGCATCTCTGGCGGAAAGTGAGATGCCATTTTGTCCCACAATGCATAATAGCTAGATGAGCATCTCTGGCGGAAAGTGAGATGCCATTTTGTGCCAATAGTGCATAATAGCTAGTTGAGCATCTCTGGCGGAAAGTGAGATGCCATTTTGTCCCAATAGTGCATAATAGCTAGTTGAGCATCTCTGGTGTAAAGTGAGATGCCATTTTGTCCCTATAATGCGATATAGCTAGATGAGCATCTCTAATGCAACATCTCCAATAATGGAATATAGCTAGATGGGCGTCTTCAATGGCAAGTAAGATGTCATTTTGTCCCAATAATGCAATATAGCTAGATGGGCATCTCTGATGGCAAGTCATTTTGTCTCAAAAGTTGTCTGCATGGTTTGAGGCACCAGGCGCACAGGAAGCAGCAGAAGGTATATGACCATACATAAATTATAAATTGACTCGATCAATGACGTCATCGTACAAAAATCAGCGGCAGCGCGTCGTGGTTCTTCTGCTTTCTGTTCGCCTGTTACCCGAAATGGCAGACGGGGTATTTGTTTTGCAATTTTGTAAAAATTTGGTCCAAAATATTGTTGTTGTAGGCCAGAAGAAGCTGTACAAATAATGTTTTGCACCAGGCGCGCAGAAAGTCAGAGAAGGTCGATCAGCTGTTTGCTGTAGCAACTTAAGGCAGCTCTTGTCTCTCTCTCTCTCTCTCGATCTCTCCCTCAAAGCTGTCTCAAAGCTGAGCTTTCCATTGCAACCCTGCCAACTATTATTACAAAATCCGTCGATCTGGTAGCACGGATCTAAGTCCGCTATCGATATCAAATATCCAAGTCGACTATCGATATTTAATGTCAGTCAGGTAGCACTGCTCCGTGTACGATCTGGCAACGCCGTTTCCAGTGTTCGGCAATACGAGATTACGACGATCTGGTAGCACGGATCTAAGTCCCCTATCGATATCAAATATTAATCTGGCAGCATTGCTCCAAGTCGAATATCGATATTTAATGTCAGTCAGGTAGCACTGATCCGTGTACGATTTGGCAACGCCGTTTGCAGTGATCGGCAATGACGTCATCGCACAAATCAGCGGCAGCGCATCGTCGTTCTGCTGCCTTCTGTTCGCCTGTTACTCGAAATGGCAGACGGGGAATTTGTTCGGCAATTTAGTGAACATTTGGTACAAAATATTGTTGTTGTAGGCAAGAAGAAGCTGTACAAATAGATGTTTTGCACCAGGCGTTCAGAAGGCAGCAGAAGGTCGATTGACTTTGTCACCATTTGGTTGTTTCTCTCTCTCTCTCTTCAGGCTGTATAAAAGCCCATAAAAGCTGCCGGATTTCTCTCTCTCGCTCCCTCTCTACATGTACTTTGTCAATGACGTCAGCGCACAGATTAGCTCATCGTCGCTCTACTCATTTCTGTTCGCCTGTTACACGAGCTGGGAAATAGATAATTTGTTGGATGATTTCTTTGGATTTGTTTGTCTAAAATGTTGTTGTACAATTTGTTATTGTTGTTGTAAGCAACAACAACCATCATGGGCATTGACAATACAAGGGGTTTCATGCACCAGGCGGCCAGAAGGCAGCAGAAGGCAGATTTCCTATCGAAAATTTAAAAATGCAGAGAGAGAGAGATAGTGAAGTCGAGAGAGCGTGAGCGTGAGCGAGATCGAGAGAGCAAGAGCGAGTGAAAATAATACTTAATCGGCCTTCTGCTGCACTCTGCGCGCCTGGTACATGAAACCAGGCATTGCAAAAAGAAGCGACGATGTGCTGACGGTGATCTTTGCGATAATATATCATTGATAAATTTAGTGTTCAATTAGCATCTCTTCCAATTCAACTGAATAAATCCAATGGCAAACTGCAAGGGTATACAAACTTCGGCCTACCCAAGTGGTTTTTCTTTCTGTTTTTTTTTTTTGTTCTCCCTAGGAACGAAGCGTGCGAACAATTTGCTGTCCATTCGATCCGCCTTTTTCTAAACGCAGCCAGAAAGGGGTTAAGGGGGTTCTCTTCTTCTGGGGTCTACAATTTCGCATTTGCATTCGTAATTTGTATGCGTGCAACGGGCTGCGGGCTGCAACAAAAACAAAAAACGCTGGAAAACTTAACGAAAAAATACGATAAAAAAACAAAAAACGCAGGAACGTTGCGGACCGAAGCTTTTGGCGCCTTTCGACTTGGACATAGACATGAACACATCGCCACCTGAGAAACCCAATCCCCCCTCCATGCCAGGTAAAAAGTTTCCTTATTAAATAACGGTCGCACACAATCGATCGTTTGCCAAAATGTAAAACTCTCCCATGACTGTGAGAAAATGCGATAATCAATGGGAAATTCTGCATAGAACTTTGTTTTATTATATAAATTATTAACTATATAGAAATTAAATAAATACAGAGCAACAGGTATTTATTATCTAGCTTAAAGATATCTACGAACTATTCCCTTAACATTACGGCTTGGCATGTCTTTGATTTATGTTATTTTTGGATTATGGGGAAATTCCTATTTAATTTATTCTATATAAGTTCACCTAATATAACTTAAATTGTATATAAGTATTACACCAATAAGGTATATGTTTTCATATTAACAAGATTATTAAAGATACTTATATAAGTTTTATGTTAAATAATACATTTTAGCAACGCTTAAGAGCCTGTATTTTGGCAGCTCCATTAGAAGATAAATGTCCATATAAGCATGGGAAATCTATCCTGGAAGTCTGACTAGAAGCTGGGGAAATCTCCACGTGAAAACTGAGAAGCCGACGGGGGGAAATCTCCTCGAGCAAGCTGAGGGGAGTAAGGCTAAGCCATGGGATCGTATCGATCACGAAGCCACTTTTTGGTCCAGTGCCAATGGCTGAGGAGTCACCACAGACAGACGTCACTAGGTGAATTCGCGGCGCCTATTTTTCCCCTGTAATTCCCTCGGCTTTTCCATCGATTTTCCACTCCCAATCGACCACCCGCCGGTGTGTGTGTGTCTGCATGTGTGTGTGTAGAAGTCTAGGTAACAGTAATTTGGTGTCTTACTTGTTCTTGCGCGCCGGCAATCACACCTATGGGAATGCCTCTTACACATGTCCAGCGATGCCAGGCGATGATCAGGCTCATGATCACCTGGTCACATGGTCATCATCGCCATCGCCGGGACACTGGACACCGGGATACTGGAAATGTGGACTTGGGGTCTGGTCTCGGGATTCCAGCATGCACTTTGGACAACATATTAGAGATCCCCGAGTCCTCGGTCTGTCGCATCATTAAAAATTTATCAGTTGATTGGAAAATTATAATTCTTTGCCTTTACGCTTTAGCAGCGCCATGATTTCTGCAAGTCCAACTCTCTGTGTCTAACTACACTGGACCAAAAATGAGGTAATTGATGAGAACTAGAAAAAAGAATAATATAATTATTTAGGAAGAAAATTAAATAGAACTAGAATATAATATAAATAAGAAAAGGAAATAAGAACAAAAACAAAGAAAGAAATTAAGTAAAGTTAAGAAAGCAAGTAGAAAATAAGAAAGGAACTTAAACAATTAAGAAAAAATAAGTAAATGCAAATATAACAAAAAGAAAAACCTATATATATTAATGTTCTTTCTTATTTTGTATTATAATATATATGTATATTATGTTACATTTAATTGCAGTGTACCTGTTGTTGTGTCATAACCCTCTCCTT
Source organism: Drosophila parvula (assembly GCA_018904695.1). NCBI lineage: Eukaryota > Metazoa > Arthropoda > Insecta > Diptera > Drosophilidae > Drosophila > Drosophila parvula. The sequence continues at coordinate 10,301 of JAEIIG010002306.1, forward strand.
TAGCCTGTGTCTGCGTGTTGCTTCTATTTCTTATGGTCACATTTAATAACCGACTGACCGAACGACTGTCCGAATGGGTGACTGACTGACTCACGGCGGTCAGTTGATCTGCGATGCTCTGATGGATGCACTGCACCAATCCTGTATACCATGTTCCATCTTAGCGAATCGCTTTCTTTGCTTTTTGATCGGCAGTTTAAATCATCGGCGATGAGAGGTATATTGGACGAAAGATATAGCCTAAGAGGGTATCATTATATTAATAATAATATTATATATAGTAATTATAATAATGTAATATAATTACCTATGTAATGGAGCATTATCTCATTGTCTCATCTTTAATTTTCAATGGGATTTTGGCATTGAAATAAGTTAACCTCCGATTATTCTCCTCCTTACTTTCTGGGCCAGGCACTTACTTAATTAATTACTTTTTTACTTACTTTATAATTAAATTAATCGAATTATTTTGTGGAATCTCAATTTGCAGGGTATCCTCGCTGCGATCAGTTGGCCTTTCTTAATGGTATTAGTTTTTATGCGCTCGCTTCTCCACTTAGTTCCAGATGCGGAAATAAATGCACTTGAATTCCTCGACTTGTTACATAAATCGTAATTTTCTATAGACTTGTTCTATATCTAATGTATATTGCATTATTCGCTACTCGTTTTCTTTCAGTTGTTTTTCTCCTTCTCCTTCTCCTTCTTCTCCTTCTTATTATTATTATTATTATTATTATTTTATGATCGCTTATCTGCGAAGAAGACGCGCCTCGGAGCTGGAGCTACTGATTTTTTGACTTGACCAACTGCAACGTAATTCTCATCTTATTCTCGCGCTCTTGAACTTCCTGCATGACCAGAAGAGCGCCAAGATCTCCCCCAGACCGGGGAAGATCAGCAGATCATGTGAACTTTTATGGCCATCATCGGTCATCAGTTCGTCTTGGATGTAATTAGGCATCTTAGCGGTACAGTTCCGACGTTCCCACCGCCTTCATTCGCACTCATAATTCGTTTTTTTTTTCCTCTTCAAGCCAATCTAAAATAAGAAGGAAAAACCATGATAACAAATAAAGACAATAAGCAGAAATAAGCAGAATTATTATGCAAATGAGGTAGGCACTTTTTTTTGGTAGTTTTTTTTAATCCTAAAGGAAGATTACTAACTTTGTTAGAGGGAGTTATGTATGGTTAAAAATTAGAGAGATATTTCTACAAATATTCTAAGGAATATAAAATAGTAATAGGAAGTACTATATATAGAATTTTAGTGAAATATTCCTGGCACTTGGTCTATAGTTGAAGCCAGGCCTAATACTTAATATTTACTCAACCTGACCCCATTGTTGGGATTTGGTATCCTAGCCGCAGCTTAACATGCCTAAGCATTTTCTCAGAGACCTGCGAAATTCCACATGTGACAATTCAGCATTCGACGGATGCCTTCTCTCCAAGTGGCCTAAGCTCCAAATGGAATGGCCAAGAAGCTGGCTAAAAGCCTGTCAATCGCTGCCTGTTAAAAGGTGTACACGGTAAACTATTTTTATATACCCACAAAACCGATTTCTAATAAATAACATTAACTTTTACACGAAGATTAATCTTTATGCATAATTTGTAACTATTTTTAATTGAAATAAAATACTTAAAATAAGGTAATTTTCCCCCCTTTTATGATATCGATCCTCCCTAGAGGTAGCAGTGAATGATTTTCGGGTTTCTTCATCCCTAAGTAGAGGCCCGAATCTCTGGCAAGCAATTAGCAAGCCAAAAGCCCAGAAGAAAGATCACCGCAGAGACCGCAGTTCGGGCCACCAATTGCAATTGTCCAGAAGAAAAGAACCCATGAAGAAAGACGAGGAAGCCGCTGGTGAAGAAAGAATGAGCCAGCGGGGTGTGTGCAAGCGGAGAGTGTAGAAACGAGGGAGTACTACTGACAGAGAGGAAGACAGACAGAAGCGGGACTTATCAGAGACAGAGACTGAAACTGCGACTGAAACTGCGACTGCAACTGAGAGATGGAGAAAAGCAATTCTGCGGCTGACGGTTTTTCCGTAGAAAATTACAACTTGCGGGTAAACAAAGTCAACTGCCGGCACGGCTCCCGGCAAGTAAGGGGCAGAGCAGAGCAGAGCAGGGCCCGGACTGGACTGGGAAGACTGTGGCGATGAAGCCACACGCCAAAGCCCAGCCCAGTCCAGTCCAGACCAGACCCAGCCTCTTCAACCTCCAATTCTTCTCGGACTTCATGTGGAGTGGAGTAGATGGATGTGTTTCTGGGGGTTTTCTCGATGTGGATTGTGGATGTGGGTGCGCAATTATGCCGCCAGAGCAACTGGGTAACCATAAATTTTCTTATCAGCACAGAAAGCAAATGCCAGGAGCGGATCGAAGGGGTAACACCACTGCTTTTAAATATTTTCTTTAAATAGAAGAAATAGGAATATTTAAATGAGTTTTTGTTAAGTTATTTAGCCTGTATTGAAGAACAAAATTAGAACACGCTAAACAAAACTACAAGGCATACGATATGTAGATAAAATATACAAAATGTATTTCTATTTAAAGCAAAACTTAGAACAAGAATTACAGATCAATTTCAGAGTTCACAAATCAAGAAAACTGTCACTGAAGTGTAGACAAAATACTCGTTTAACAAAATATTGCCAGTTCCAGAACAAAAACCCAATACACTGAAACCAAAACAAGACGAATTAAGCGACGAACAGGATCATTATGGAGCGAATGTCGAGCTTTGAGCCTCAGCGGACCAGGGACTATATATCGGAGCGTGAGACGGACATGCTGGTCGGCCTTCTCGACTATCACAAGATGAACCTGGCCGATGTCGATGTGATTGAGCGTACTGTGAACAAGTGCCGGCCAATGCTACCCGCAAAGATCAAGATACATCCGACAAAGGAGCTATCCGAAACAAACAAGCTATCCGAACAGTGCGAGGAGGAGTCGGAAGAGCTGACTATTCCGGACTTTGGCGTGATCGAGGAGGAGATTATACCCGAGGAACAGGCGCCCGAGGTCGTGATCCTGATGGGATTGGATACGCTACTCAAGCGCATCCAGATCCTGCAGTGCGACATCCGATTGCATCAACAGTTGGAGGGCGTCGAGTCGCAGGCGGAGGATCAGGCGGCGGCGGCGATGCTCCAGAAGGAGGAGGCTATGGAGAAATGTCTCGAATTTCCCCGCCACCTGGCCGAGATGCGGCAATTGCAGCGTGCCCAGCATCAATTGCAGTGCCAAATCACCGAACTCCTGTGCCGCTACGATCATCTGAGGACCCAGAAACGTACCCTGTTCCATCAGTGGAATCTCGTGCTGCAAAAGACCGAGGAGATACGAGAGTTGGCCAGCGATTACTACCAGTGGATGAAGGACACGTCCCCCGAGCTAAACATTTGCCGGAAACGCTCTCGAGCCATACGCGCCGGCAAGCTGACCAAGCAATTGGCCATCGAGGTGACCGAGACGAACATATATAGCTCCTTCCGGTACAGTCAGCGGTATTTGCTCCGAAAGCTGGCCCGTCGCCATGTCAACGATCTCCACTGCGAGATCCAGGGTGTGTTGCAATTTAGCAAGGATCTCGAGGTCGAGGTCGATAAGCGTCTGGACGTGATTAAGGTGAAGGCCGCGCAGATAGGACGCCTGGCCAGGCCATGGTGCCAGCCCGACGTAGCGGCCGGCCGCAAGGAGCAAGCAGCTCGCCGGCATTCTTCAAAATATAAAACAGATCGCATGTCTCTGGAAAGTGCTGCTGGGAAATTCAAAGTATTCAAAAACCACCAAAAGAATCAACTGATTGAACAATAAAAAAGGATTGAGATATGACTTAAAGAGTTGCACAGGAAGAGCCATGTTCATGTTGAGATCAAGGAGTTTTGGTTGATTGCCACTAAAAGGATATCATCTATATTCATGAAAGTATCTTTAAATTTAGATAAAAATGTTAAACAAATTGTAAAGTCATGTGATCATTAAATAAAGCCTTAAAAATTAAGATCGACTACAAAAAATGATTAAATGATTTAATTAAAATCTTAAACATTAGTTTTCCTTGAACTCCCTTAACTTCTCTTAACTCAGCTAAATGTTTATTGGTAAATCTTGACTAATAAGTTAAGAGAAGTTAAGGGAGTTCTAATTACAAATCAGGGAAATAAAGGAGTTCAAATAAGGAAGTTCAAGGATAAGGATAAGGCTTTAGATTATAAACAAAATACCTTAATTTCAGAGAGATTAAGCTGAAACAATACTTCTATTTTGGAGAGGAGAAGCTGTCTTTTTAAATTATGAAACAGCAAAGTCAGGAGTAGAAGAAAACTAACTTAGATCACAGCCAGAAAAACTACATTTTACAAAAAAATCAATTCAAGATATATAAACGTTTTGTGGATAAGCCTAAGCCATAAGTATCTACATAGACTCCTTGTTCAATTAAGGAAAAACATATTTCCTAATTTATATTTTAAGAAAACTAACTCCAAATTTGGTAATCAAGCTCTTTTAAGCAGAAGCACCTTCACTAAACCAGAGCCGCCCCTGAAGTTGCACAAAAGAAAAAAAAAAAAGGAAATTGTGTGGAAATAGTGGGAGGACAACGATGGAAATGGGGGGGAAAAACACAGAGAGGCAGAGAGAGAGAGGAAAAGCGAAATAAGCCACCAGCACATGGGCAGTACATCATTTTGGACTTTATCAGCAGCGGCAGCAACAAGGCAGCCGCGCGTGGGCAGCCATGGCAGAGTTGGAATTCCATTCCGGAGCCGATGCCGCCAACGCTTACCCAGCAGCAACATCACTCGCAGCAGCAGCAACAAGCAGCAGCAACTGCAGCAACTGCAGCAACTTTAGCAGCAGCAACTGCAGCAATTGCAACTTAATTGAGGCTTGTCTATGCAGTCTTGGCCAAAAGTAACTGCGGTTGCTCCTCAGTCTATCTTGTTGTGTGTAGATCGTGTGTGTGTGTGTTTGTGTGTGTGTTTGGTGCAACTTGATGCCTCGCTGCCCCAGTGCCTTGATGCTCCACAGACGACCAGACAGCGGCATAAAAAATAGCGACAAGCAGCAGCAACCTCAGCCGCATAATAACGTACTGAGGGCGTTGAGGCAGCAACATGCAACCAAGGCGGCAGTCAGGCGGCAGCAAGGGAAGAGGGCCATATCAGCTGCGGGGATATACATACACTCAAAGAAATAAAGACTACATTCAAATACAGTAGAGTCCGGTTATAGCGACTTTCAAGGGACCGACGATTTTACGTCGT
>JAEIIG010002319.1:0-43651 GCA_018904695.1 Drosophila parvula
ACTAAATTTGATGTGCTTTTTTCAAATTTATAAATGTTTTTGCATATGTTGCACACTACTACATCAGTCGTCACTATGCCGTTTGCATTAGCCAGTCGTGAAAAGGTGTCCCACACTTTGCTCCGACCACGTTGATCAGCAGGCTTAAGCTCACCAGCTAATAATTTAGATTTTATTGTGGCAGCGTACACCTTAAAAGGCGATTCAATTGTTGTGTCCATTGTCTGATTGCAAACAATGTTGATTTAATATATGTACATGTGTAGAAAATGTATTCTTCAAATGAATATACAAATACATACATATATTTAATAATCACAGTTTTTGCCTGGGGCTGGCACTAAATAACCTCAAACATACAAAAGACAATCAACTAACAAGCTGTACAGTTGTTTAAAAATGGACAAATGTAGTACTCACTCACGAAGAGTGCAACCATATACTGTACTCAATCGAAGTAAGTGCACTGAAAATGTTGTGCTATCTTCTTCTAGCCTATAGAATATACTGTACAGTAAAGAAGTAGCGCAGTGTTTTTAAGAACTCTACACTACTGTACAGATCTGAGTACATTCATGCAGAAGTCTAGTGTACTATAAATATGTATATGTATATTGCAAATATATTGCAAGGTACCTACCTTAACCCAGTCGATGTTGTCCAACCAATTGTCCTTTGCCTCTGTCTCCTTGTTCCAATGGTAGTGGCCATCTTTGTCAAAATGGCCTTCCTCCAACTCCTCCTTCATATTAAAGGGCGTCACCTTAACATCGTCCACTTCCTTAGCGACTCCTTCCTCGCCTCCTTCAATATCGCTATCATTTAAATATTCCCTGTGTATATAATATGAAGTTAAACAAAAACATTCAAACAAATCCTTTTTTATAGTCCTACCGCTCATAATCGTCAGAGTCTTCTTCATCCGAGTCCAGAGTATGCTTCTTATAAGATTCATCTTGTGCTTTCCCGGATGAAGGATGTTTTCTTTTGCTTGCCATAATATGAATTACTGAAAATCGGCAAATTATAAATGTAAATATTTTCTGTTCACGCGTTTATTGATTCTATTTACCTTAGTGATGGGACGCTAAGGCGAAAATATATCGATGTCGACTCTTGATGTTCCAATTCCAAACTGTTCGTATTTCTAACAACCTGGTTCAAAAGCTTACGTTTGTTTCTTAATTTAAATACTTATTTTAAATAACATTAGGTTTTTAATTTATTTCTACATTATATTCTTTAGTCCATAAATTATTTAACTTAAATGTATCTATTAATTTTTAAGCTCTTAATAATTTTTAGCAATGTATATTAAAAAAACTACTTATCTACCAAATAGAAATACATTTATAATTATATTCTATGCTTTAAATATCGAAACATGCATACTTCCAAGTGCGCCTGCGCTGAGTTCCCCACCAAATTCTTTTCCTCCAATGTCATCCTGTTTTCTCAAAGTTCGCTGACGGCAAAGCTTACCTTTAACATTTATTAAATCATTTGAATTGAACAAAAAAATAGTTGTCACATCGATGCATCAGACGTAACACCCAGAAATAATGGTAACCAGCGGCCATTACCAAACCAGATTTAACAACAAAATCAAAAGCTAACCAGAGCAGAAATACCAACACCCGTTCCCAGCCCCGATTAAAAACCTTCTACCAATCCGAAAAAGGAAACCGTTTTCACGTTGTAATCCGCGCTCAAGAATATAACATTCAAAAATGCCCATTGGAAGTATTATCAAAAAGGCATCTAGCTATATACTAGGTGACGAAAGATTTGACAAAAAAATCGATATCTCTTACGAAGACAACGAAATACTCTTCTGCAAGAATAACGTTTGCATTCATCCACCAACAATAGCACGGGATGAGTCTGATATATTGCACAACCCGGGATACTTGACGTGCACCACGAAAACCTTTGTAGATCAGTACAACAGCGCCAAGAGGCCAACTTTGCTCCTCACCTGGATACCGAACTCTTCGCTATGTAAATACACCAACCTGAGCACCGACGACTGCAGGGGTCAGTGCAATTCGCGAAGCAAGTCATCTCCGGAGTCCCGAAATGGATATTGTCATGTGACCATACCTCAGACAATCCAAGAGCGGGACATAAGAGAGGATGAGGACAACGCGGCGGAGATGCAGGAGCTGAAGAATGAGCTGCAACCTCTGCTCGGGGGTCAGGCCGCATCCATAGACGACTTGACGGCGCTGCTAAAGAATAACCCCATCACATCGGTGAACATAACTATTTCGAATCCTCAGATCGAAAACAGTAATATATCGCAGTCGTTTAACTGCATAACAATTCGGACGACAGATGGAAATGGCTGCGGCGATTGTGCGAGTGGAACGAATCCAAATGGTGTTGGGGAGGGACCGGCATCCGAGAACCCCAAGTGGACCACCCCGGAACTCCTGGCCTTTCAGCATAATTTGGAGTTCCCGGACAGCGGTAACTCCACACCGGCTGATCGCCAGAAATCTGCTCTGAAATGCCGTCACTTTTCCGTGGACTTGAGCCAAATGCGATCGCTGCGTTTGTTCTTCAACGACGATAACTGCACTTCCGGTCAGCTGGTGATTGCCTCGCGGGAATCCCAGTACAAAATACTCCATTTCCACTACGGGGGCTTGGACCACTTGGCCCAGGTTCTGCATCAGTGGCACTGCTTCCTTCACAACATCACATCGGAGACGGGCCAGGACAAGTTCGACTTGCCGTACAGGCATTTCATGGTCTGTCGGCCGGAGGTTAAGAAATCTGAGATGCATCCGGACGAGGGGGATGTCAAGAAGATAACCACCAACTTCTTTTATGGAACCCTTCTGAACGAAAAGGGGCAGATTGAGGACGATTTGCTGCTTCGAAAGTGTGTATTCTTCGGCGGTCTCGAGAAGAGCTTGCGTAAGACCGTGTGGCCTTTCCTTTTGAAATGCTACTCATTCTCTTCGACTTTCGAGGATCGCGCTGTATTGATGGACATCAAGCGGCAGGAGTACGAGGAGATTACGCGAAAACGCCTTTATTCCATGTCACCAGAACAGCAGATACACTTCTGGAAGACCGTTCAGTGTGTGGTTGAGAAGGATGTGGTACGCACGGATCGGACGAATCCCTTTTTCTGCGGGGACGATAACCCCAACACTGAGGTTATGAAAAATATTCTGCTTAACTTTGCTGTCTACAATACTGGGATGTCCTATTCTCAGGTGTGTAAAACTAATAATAAATTAAAATAGACAGTTTCTCAAAACTCGTAGCAATCAATTAAAAATTATGTATCTTTTAGGGTATGAGTGATCTCTTAGCCCCAGTGCTGTGCGAGGTGCAGAACGAGTCGGAGACCTTTTGGTGTTTCGTGGGACTAATGCAGCGAGCGTTCTTTGTCTGCACTCCTACCGACCGGGACGTGGACCACAACCTTAGTTACCTGCGCGAGCTGATCAGGGTGATGCTGCCGCGCTTCTACGAGCATCTGGGACAGCACAACGACTCCATGGAGCTGCTCTTTTGCCACCGATGGCTTTTGCTCTGCTTTAAGCGCGAGTTCACCGAAGCCGTGGTCATTCGGATGTGGGAGGCGTGCTGGTCAAACTACTTGACCGACTACTTCCATCTGTTCCTCTGCCTGGCGATCATTGCCGTCTACGCGGATGATGTGATAGCCCAGAATTTGCGGCCGGACGAGATGCTGCTACACTTTAGCTCACTGGCCATGTACATGGATGGGCAGCTAATACTGCGAAAGGCGCGCGGTCTGCTCCACCAATACCGACAGTTGCCAAAGATTCCGTGCACTTTAAGTGGTCTGTGTAAGCGTTGTGGACCCGGAATGTGGGACTCCGAACATCGGCCGGCGCTGGAGTGTGTGGGCCACAGCGATGACGAGAAGTGCTCGCTGTCTATTGACTAGTTATCTACATAAATCTACACTGTTTAAACTCAGCAATAACTATTGTTGTTGGCGACTGATAATTCGTCATTTACTATTAGCACACGCATATATTTAGCTTTCGAACGATTTGTTTTGTGGCCCGCTTAGTTCTCTCCAGATGCCTTTACTAACTACGTTTAAGCGCACTTATTATTTGCAAATGAACGCGTTGAATATTCTAGTAGAATTCAGTTTTATTTCGATCATATTTCTATCACATAATTAAAGCTTATGTATAAACAGAAAGTTGTGTGTAAAAATATTCAAATTTGCAAAAATCAAGCGTATGAACGTAGTTTGCAATTATTATTTCTGGTTTAGTAGCTTACTTATAATCAAATCGCCTACACCCAAGATATATATATTATATACAGATAAAGACGCGAGTTATTATTATATATATGGAAATAAATTTCGAAAACTATGGGTTCAACTCAGTAGCAGCGACTTTAACCAAATGGAAAATGGTAATTGGAAATAATATTAGGTTTGGCTTTCTCTCTGATTATTTGTCGTTATGCTAACTTTTTATTTAATAAAATCGTAAATTTTTTGTGATTAAATTATGAACGGTTCTTCTTCTATGGTTCCTCTTAACGTTAGCGTTAGTATTGAGCATCACGATCTGGGCCAATGTTCACATTTGCGGCAGTTGATCGATGGGTGTGGTGAACTTAAAGTCTTCGGGGAATAACTTAGCGGCATGGGGATACATTAGTTTGTAGGACTGTCTGATAGTGACATCGGCCACACCGGCAATATCACCAATCTCCTTTTGACTTCTTTTATGCTCCGATGCCTGGGAGGCCATATAAATGGCAGCGGCAGCCACGGATATGGGGGAACGGCCCGGAACGATATCCATTTCGACGGCTTTCTTAGCGATGTGCGTGGCAGCGCGTTGAACCATATTCGGCAGGTCTTTTCGCAAAGTATTTATTAGCATCTATGTAAAAATGAGCATTGTCAGTGGCACTTACCCAAATTGGCGCAGAAGCGACACATAAAGTCAGCTGTTGTTATCAAATCCACACTGGTCTCCAGTGCCTTCAGTGTCAACTTGAAGCATCTGCCAATCTCCTTTTTGCTGATCTTGCTGACAGCGCAGATTTCCTTAAAGGTACGCGGCACTCCCTCCTGGCGACAAGCTATATACAGACAAGCTGATGCTTTGGCATCGTTGGAACGGCCCTTCAAGTTCTTGCCATCATGGACCTACAAAAAAAAGGTTACATCAAGGTCCTTGCACCTTGCCAAGCGAACTCACCTGTTTGAACAAGTTATTTGCGCGATCGACAATTGTTTTTGGCAAATTAATGCGATCGGCCATAGAGGAAATCTCCTTAAATGCAGATATCAGCGAGCGATCTGAACTGCTCATTGTTCGTCTGTTTTGATATTTGGGCGCACCGAAGGCATCAAACGAAGCGGAGCCCGTGCCCGGACCAATAATCGTAGACAGATCGCCACCGCTGAGCAGCGGATTCTCAGGGCCACCGACACGACTGGGATCGACGCCACTCTTTTCATTGCTAAAGGTGCGCCATTCCGATCCAACATCAATTACGCGGTCGCCAACAACGAGACCACATTCCGAGCAAATCATGTCGCCAGCCCTGTAATCCTCAATCAATGGAGATTCGGGGTGTGCATAACAGCACACCTTGTTGTTGTCGAGTCTGCAGGAAGGAAATCATTACAGAAAAGGTGCAAATTATAATATGACGAAATGTTTTTACCTCGATGTTGAAGCCATTTGTTTTATTTAATAAGCTGTCTATTTTTTTTTATGCTCACTTCAACTGGTGGTGACACTTGACTCAATAGAATATCGATAACCGAAGTGACGGTTCACATAGCAATGTTTCATTTAGGATGCTCGATTTTTTCTGTTTTGATAGATAATAAAATTTTCTTGTTATAATAATAATAATAATATATAATAATATAAAAAAATTAATCAATTAATTCAATCGGTTTATTATAGAGGTTATTAATTACAACTGTGCCATTCCCACTGTTTCTTAACTTACAGAAACCAACTATTAGCACTGTTTTCGCTATTTCAAATCTGGCATAAACCAACGATGTCTTTTGAAACATTTTGAAAATTGGCAACACTGTTCGGCCATTGTTATGGCAACAAACAGGCGGCCATGCTAAACATATTTATTGACATGAAAATTTAGTATTTCATGTTTGTAGCTTGTACACGTTCAGGCTTTGCAAAATTCTGTTGGCCTTTTTAAGCTGGCCCTATACAAATTGGCAAAGAGAGGCTATAATTCTGCGAGGAAAACCGGGTGGTCAATCACTGCAGCAGTCGCGAGATGTTCAAAAATACCTTCCAATCAGGATTCTTATCGATTCTGTACAGTATTGGCTCAAAGCCGCTGCAGCTGTGGGACAAGAAGGTGCGCAATGGACATATCAAGCGCATCACCGACAACGACATACAGAGTCTCGTCCTCGAAATAGTCGGTACGAATGTCAGCACCACGTTCATTACATGCCCGGCCGATCCAAAGAAGACTCTTGGCATCAAGCTGCCGTTTCTGGTGATGATCATCAAGAACATGAAGAAATACTTCACATTTGAAGTTCAGGTAAGCCTACTGCAGCTCCCTCGCCTATCTTGGGAATGTAATGATGTTAGCTTTCCTTTTCCTCTTTCTCAATAAAAAGGTTCTTGATGACAAAAACGTGCGGCGCAGATTCAGGGCCAGCAACTACCAGTCGACCACTCGCGTCAAGCCATTCATTTGCACAATGCCCATGCGCTTGGATGAGGGTTGGAACCAGATCCAGTTTAATTTGTCCGACTTCACCCGTCGCGCCTACGGCACAAACTATGTGGAGACACTTCGTGTCCAGATACACGCCAACTGTCGCATTCGTCGCGTCTACTTCTCCGACCGTCTCTACTCTGAGGACGAGCTGCCGCCAGAGTTCAAGCTGTTCCTGCCCATACAGAAGCCGACTCAGAAAAGCAACGCCATATGCACCTAAATCGCGCAAGAGTAAAAGCCGGTTCTCTCGGTACAAATAAAGAGCACCTAACCTACGACGAATAAAAAATGGCACAAAACTGCACAAGACTGCCCCAAATATCTGGACGATACATTTACACTTTATGTGAATCACAAAAAAAAACAGTCAATGTCGAGAATAAAAATTCATCCTGTACATAAATTGCCGATGCTATTGACCTAAGCCTTTGTAAGTATCTCGGTTCCCGTTTCGGTTACTAAAATGGTGTGCTCGAACTGGGCGCTACGGGCGCCGTCCAAGCAAACCGCCGTCCATCCATCCTCCAGTACCTCAATTTCAGATCCGCCCAAGGACAGTATCGGTTCTATAGTAAATGTCATGCCGGGCTGCATTTTCCCACGAGCTTCATTGTCTGCAAATTTTTAAGGGATGTAGTAAGGACCAAGAAAACCTGTCGTTCATCTTACAATAATGGTATATCTCGGGCGGACCGTGAAAGTAGCTGCCGATGCCGTGGCCAATGAATACGGCCACCGATTCGAGTTTTCGTTCTAAGCTGTACCGGTCTATAAACTGTCCAATCTTATTGAATTCCACGCCGGGACCACACAGCGAAATGCACTGATCCAGGCAGGATTTGGTGGCCTCTACTAGAAAGCGACCCTGCTCGTCCACCTCGCCCACCAGAAAGGTTTCCGAGCAGTCGCCATGGCAGCCGTTCAGGTAGACTGTTACATCGATATTGATAATATCACCGTTGGCCAGCCGCCGGTCATCCGGAATACCGTGGCAGGCGACATTGTTGACCGATGTGCAAATGGACTTGGGAAAACCGGCATATCGCAACGGTGAGGGATATGCGTTGGCGGCTATTATCCGTTCGTGGGCGAAGGCATCGATCTCGTCGGTGGTGGTGCCAACTGTTGCCAGTTTGCCGCATTCACGTAACACCTGCGCCGCCAGTTTGCCGCTCCAACGCATGGCTTCGATCTGCTCCTCATTTTTTATTTCGGGTTTCCCGAGCGTGTTACCCGGCGGCATGTCCTTGAAATAGTACGATGGCTTATTGATGTCCTCGGGCACGCTACGCTCGGGGGAAACCTTGCCGGCTGTGACAATTGGTATATATTTCCCCGTATCTCTGCAAGTACAATTTTTTTCATTAACTTTTTAGTTTGGATTGAAGGATATAGACCGCCCCATACCCCTTGGCTTTGCCAAACTGAAAGAACGTCCTTACAGTTGGTCTTTGTCGTATTAAGAGGTTTAAAATTCCGCCTTTTCCCATTTTGTTTTGATTTTAATGCAGAATTTGCATAACAGTGTGACCAGAGTGTATGCTAGCTGTCGATTTTTAAACAGATTTTCTATATAAAAATAAAATAAATTGTTAATATGTTTTTTTTTCTAATTATAAATTTGTTGTGCTTTGGGTAATATTAAAAAATAAAAATCTTTAAACTGAAAAGATTTTAAGGTATAGAATTATTTGGGAATTAAACTGTGAGCACCAAGTTATGTTAGAAATTTATATTCTTCATCGAATAAATTTTTTTTTTGGAAAACATTTTTAAAAACATCTAATCAATATTAAAACAGGATATTTAGATATGACTGTATTTTTTTACAATCCAATATAGGTTTAAAAAAATATGTTTATATAACCCAAAGATTTAAACATTAGAAAGCACAAATTACTTACGTTTTTTCAAATTGTATTTATTGCTAAAAAAAAAAACCAAAGATTCAGAGAATTGCTTCTCTCTAATGTCTATATCAGCCATAAAAAATAAAAGAAATCATTTATATTTATTTCACTACGTTTATAATAAGTAATGTAATAAGTTTAAAAGTATTGTTTATGCCACATAAGGATTTTGATTTTTTGTTTATGATAACTGATCGTTCTGGAACAGAATTTAATTTGTATTGATTTTATATAGGTAATAAAGAGTGTGGCAAAGAATGTAATACATTGTTTTGGAATTCGTTAAAAATTGTGACAATTGTTGGTTTATACTGATCAAGAATGTGTCTTATTATCGACTTAAGCTTACTCGGATTTTTATTAGGATACAGTCAGCTTAGAAGCTAATTTATAGATATTATTTAAGGTCTACATTGAACAAGAATATCTATGACCTCTTGTATATGATATTGTTTTTTGGATGAAATACCCGTCGACGCTAAAAAAGAAAAACTTTTTTGTAATATGTAACGTTATTGCGTTTTGCTTACGGGATTGCTGATTGGATTCAAAAGTTCACTAGTGCGTTGGAAAACGGCAAATGTTACATTTCCAATGTATGGTGACAGCAAGACAGTTTTGACTTCCGAGTTTCGGTTTATTTCTCATAAAATAATTACAACTTAAGGAGAGCTTATCGAGCTCGATTTATCTTCTGTATATTATATGAACTAAATACGCTTTGTCAAACGGCCCCTGCTCTTCTCGCCTCGTTTGCTACCATCTCTCAATCTACCCCTCCTCCATCTCCATATTCACTTGTTTGTTAATGCCTCGGACTGATGATGTGGATAATGGATGATGCACTTATGCCGGCAGCTGCAGCTTCTTGCCCTTAAGAACTTTGGTAATGTACAAGTAGAAGAAATCGCAGTACAGAATGGTCTGAACGATTCCGGCAAAGATCGCGATGAGGTCGTAGTGCGACTCAACCATGTACCGGTAAACCCAGTTGAGCAAGTAGAGCGCACGATAGGATCCTAGGGCGAAGAGGTAGTGGCTGGTGATAGACTCGGCCTCTCCAGTTTTGCTCACCAAGAACAACTGCGGCAGAATGGCCACCGATTCTAGGTAGATGGAGAAGGTCCACAGCACCTCCATAACCGTAAATTCGTGATTGATAACCAGCGAGAGGAGGGCGCACGGCACCAGCAGGAATTCGATGCGGAATGAGTCGTGATTGTGGTCGTAGGTTGCCTTAAACTTGACATACATCAGGTAGACCGTGGCACCGGACGTGGCCAGGAAGAGCACCTTCATCACCGAGTTGTACAGGCTGACGTAGGTGGTGAAGAGATCGAGATAGCGCGTTAAGTAGACCACCGCAAACAGAATCTGCGACTTGCCGGATATGCCGGCGCACGAGCGCGTCTTCCAAATCTTCAGCAGCAATATAATTATGGCGAAGACATGGGACAAGTCCCCAGCGAACCGAAAGATGTTCATTTTGCACCGTCGTCAACTTGGCTGTGTGTTATTTAGTGTTTTTCCTGCGCTGCAACCTCTGCTGCCTCTCGACGTGTTAGAACAACGCACCCCTAAAACGATTGAGTGGCGGAACTATAATAATAATGGCAGTTAGGCGACGGCACCGTTTATTTGCAGTTCGTCAGCGTCTGCATACGTTACCAATTTAATTGTCGCCCAATTTGCCAACGAGTAAAACTTCGGGGCTTTGCCGCTTCCTCACACAAAAAACTTCTCAGTAGAATGTCAGCATAAATGAGAGAGAGCCGAAGAGAGTTCAAATGACGTGGCCGCATGTGAACACCGATTCGAGGTTCCGACTTTATTCGTTTTTCTCAGGGCTGGTCAATGTGATTTTTTCACAAAAATGTATAAGCATGTCAGTTTATGAAGTATATATGTATACATTGTATGGATACAAATGTTTTACATGCATTACAATTACAATTACTTCTATTATTGATACTTATATATATTAAATTACAGCCGCGACAATATATGCGCCATATTGGAGCTGTGAAATATGAAATCATCAATTTATCAATTTATCCTACCTTTTGATTTCCTAATGATAGGATTTGGTAGTAGATTGTGCTTGATTGCTATTTAAAAAAAGTAAATTAATGTTATAAAAATAAATATTATTGAATTAGATCAATATAAGCACCCTGACCTCAAGCCAGCCAAATAATCGTTAATTATTACAATAATATCTCTTTTTAGAACGGATTAAATTAAAAATCAAGTGGTAAGTCACGGTAATTGTAAACTAATTCAGGGATGGCGAAAAGTAGAACGAAAAATAGACTCTCTCGTTAAATTGGATTCGATAACTGATATATACTGAATATGCCGATTACTTGTATGCCCTATTCGATATTCCCTTGATGCCATTCTGAAAACGCCGTGTTTTTCGGCATTTGTAATTTTATTTACCTTAAGCTGTATTGTTACAGAAAATATACAAAATGGTAAGTAGTAAAGTTACTAAGAATGCAAAGTTAATAAAATCGCATGCTATGTTTTTAATCCCAAATAAGTACTTTTTTCGCGGTTAGGCCACCATATTTACTTTCATGCTTAGTGTGTATTATGTACATGCATATGTATGTACATATGTACAAGCATACAATTCATAAAACAATGTTTTTGCAATAAACACATTTGTCCAAATTGATTTGAAATATTAAATCAAACTTTATTTATATTTAAACTGTCACAAGGAAATTTAAAATACATTATATTGCTTAAAAATAAAATAAATAAATGCCGGCTTCTTAAAATATGCCTGCCCACCGGAAAATGTTCTATTTCACAAACTAAACAAACGCTTCTTTATTTCCAGACTATCGGGAAAAATAATAAAATGATTCAGCACCTGAATTATCGGGTGCGAATCGTCCTCCAGGACTCGCGTACCTTTATCGGCACCTTTAAGGCCTTCGACAAACACATGAATCTGATTTTGGGTGACTGCGAGGAGTTCCGCAAGATTCGCTCGAAGAACTCCAAGGTGCCCGAGCGAGAGGAGAAGCGAGTCTTGGGTTTTGTACTGCTGCGTGGAGAGAACATTGTTTCCCTCACCGTTGAGGGACCACCGCCGCCAGAGGAGGGTCTGCCCCGTGTTCCCATTCCGGGAGCCGCACCTGGACCGGGATTGGGTCGTGTAGCCGGTCGCGGTGTTCCGATCAATATGTCCGCTGTGCCAGCGGGTCTACAAGGTCCAGTCAGAGGCGTGGGCGGTCCCGCCCAGCAGCACATGGCACCAATGGGCCGAGGTGTGCCCCGGGCTCCGATGATGGGTGCACCACCACCGGGCATGATTCCCGGCGGTATGCCCTCGATGCCGGGTAGCATGGGACGCGGCGCTCCACCGCCTATGCGCGGTCCGCCGCCGAGCATGATCCGCGGCGCACCTCCACCGGGCAGGGGTGGATATTAGATGTATACACTATTGGTTAATAAAAAGAAAAACATAATACAAACGCCTTACTTTCGATGGATTTCTGTATTAAAGTGTTTAATGCAAGCATTTACGTACATACAATGGATATTGCTTTACATTAAATATAAGTATGTATGAGAACCTATCCTGCGGTCGAAGTTTTTAGTCAGTTCCAACCACACACCCCGCGCCAGCTCGTGAATGATTATACCTTTGGTACGTCGACTTGGATGTAATGTTTGTATTATGCCCAGATGTTGGAAAGGTCCCAGATTTTGATGAGCCTGTCCTGGCCAACCGTCAGCAGGCGCTTCCGATCTTCGTCCAGGTCCATGTAGACAATGGAGTGTTTGGCATCGTTAAACGATGCCAGCGAGGGACGCTCGACGGTCTGGAGTTGTTTGTAGCACGGATCACAGCAACGGACGTCGAACTCAAAGCCCATAATGGGTATGTTGATGCGATTGGTCGAACAGTTGTCGCAGACGGCTTTGCCGCAGTGACGACAATGATGCTGCCGGATTCCTGTATTGGATACAAATAATGTATTAGTTTAGGCTACTGGGGCGGATTGCCCGCTGAGAGCTTGCGCACTTACCCAGCTGCTTCTGGTCCATCATAGAGCGGAAGTTCCAGAAAAAGGGCCTTGAGCACAGCTGGCAGTTGTTGGACTCCACCCATTCAGGAACTTCTTTTCGCATGGCGTTCATTTCCCAAAAAACAACAACGGAATCCTCGCCGCAGCTTATCAGCTGTTGGGTTTGATTAGCGTACGCCAGAGCAGAAACCTTGTTGCTGCGTAAGTGATCAATTAGAAAGTGCAAAATAGCAATGGAAAATACATCTACCTATGTCCTTGTAGCTCGTAAATGGTACCACGCTTGCCGCCAACATCCCAAACTATGACAGACTGATCGCAAGCACCGCTAAACAGCAACTGGGGTCCTTCCACCCATCTCAAGCAGCGGATTTCCGCTGAAGTGTAAGAAGAGTATTTAAATGCAATTAAATACATAATTATAGGTAATGTGTGTACCTGTATGACCCTTAAAAGTGGTTATCAGTTGTACACCTTGGACTTCACATCGCAGCATAGTTATTTGACCCGCATGATCGCCAATAAAAGCATATTTGGCTAGTGCATCGAACCTAAAATGTGGATTTATAAGGGGATTTAATTCCTTAATTTTTTTTGCTGCCCCCATATTACTTTTACTTTCGCTTTATCACACTTACTGAAGCGATGTACATGCTGTTTCAAAGTTGTATCCGCCCACCCGCTTTCCGGTTTCAGTACAATGGTAGGCGAACTGCTTATCTTTGCCCGCAGACAGTATCCACTTGTGGGTTCTGGAGAAGACTACGGCCACGACTCGAGCTTGATGGGACAAATAATCGCGTAAAAAGGACAAGCGATTGCAGTCTTCAGAGAGCGTATACTGTGTCACCGTGCCATTCTCCTGGCCAATATACAGGTGTCGCGGCTCCGAGACGTACTCGATGGCAGTGCAGCCGGAGGGCATATACTGGCAAATGCTCGGCCAGTACTGGCCAGAGTCGCGTTTCAGCCAAACACGCACAGTTCTTGTGGGAATATAAAAATATACACATACATACATATGTACATACAATATATTATTATGTAGATATACATATGTATGCGATTGTACACAAAAAGGAGTGCATGCTGATTATTATAGATATAATACCCACTTGTCATCGGAAACACTAATTACGCCGTTTTCGCCGGGTATTAGAATAGCGGCGTTCACATCGTCGCTACTGCCCTCCAGCTTACTCAGCAATTCCGGCTTTTTGGATGTGTTAAAGCGATCATTGTTGGTCCGCTGAGCTGGTTTTATTTCGGCAGCCATTGTTTTTTTTTTTGGGTGGGACCTATAGCCTGCTACGCCCAACGAAATGTAATCAAAGCTGCGTTTTTTGAAGTAACAATAAAAAAACAACAAATTGTTAGTTCCTGGGCCGATGTGATTCACAATCAATTAACGATACAGCGATATTTTGTTTAACACAACTACATACATATTCGCTGTTATTTGTAAAGCTCGTTAAGATAGCGCCGCCGCGAAACTTCTGTTCGTTACGAAACGATGGAATTGGATCACGGAAGGCAGTTTTGAAATGTTGAAAAATAAGTTATAATGATTAATTGCTAAGTTTAAATTTAATACGTTTAAATTAAAAAAGATTTGATAATGTACAGTATAACTGATACCGAATACAACACGAGTTTGTTTAAAAAATAATTTTGTTTAATGTTTTATTTTAAAGAATATGGTGAAAAACTTAAGTAAACTAACCAGAACTAAGCTAAATTGTTTGCTTTGTTAATAAAAAGCTGACTTATAGTTTACAACAAAACATAAGTTTTGAGCAATAGCTACTATGCTTTCAGCTCAGTGTGTGAAATTCTATATTCCTTACAAGATACTTACATTTTTTATAAATTTAGAATACAATTAAATTTTTAAAGTTGTTTTTTTGCTCGCACATCCAAAGCAACAGGAGAACACTATAAAATAACCTTCACTTCTCCATGGTAACCATATCTCGACAAATAAAAAATGCGGACAAAAGTGCTGCTGTTTGGACCAATTCGGTACATCCTTTGGCCAGTCGTTCCTCGATTTGGGCTAGCTTGATAATAAGCGTGTTCATTGTTGACATAGGCAGCTCAACTGTTGCGAGTAATAATTAGTAATATAATATAAGGTGCTTTCTCCGACTACTACTTACGCCTCATAACGATTAGATGCAGCTCTGTGATGACGTCTTCCAATGCAAGACCTCTACTGTGTTTGGCATCTTCGATTGCTGCATAAGAACATTATAATAACAACGTAATACATTTAAAACATCCTTCCTCACTTACCTTGAAACGATTGCTCGATGCTAGCTCCAGCGAGCAAGGCCTTTAAAATCCGTTCAACATCCTGCTTAGACGGATAGCCGACACACATATAGACATTATCTTCGGTGACCTTGTCAAATGCCATCACGGTGCTCTGTAAGACATTCAGAACCTTCCGCATATCGCCCTTGGCCAGGGTAAGCAAGGCCCGCTTGCCATCCTCAGTTACCTCAACACTAAAAAGAATACAGGTGAAGGTTTGGGAATAATGCAATGGATGGAACTCACGCTTCCGCCTCAATGATCTTCTCAAGACGTGGCATCATCTGCTCCGGAGATAGTGGGGCGAAGCGAAAGCGCGTGCATCGCGACTGCAGAGCCGGTATAATTTTGCTCAAGTAATTGCAAATAACACAGAAGCGCACGTTCTCCGTATACTTTTCGATGATGCGACGCAATGCATTTTGGGCGTCGTTGGTCATGGCATCGGCCTCGTCCAATATGATTAGCTTGTAGGTGTCACAGAATATGGTGCGAGTGGAGGCAAAGTTAAGTATTTGGCCACGAACTATGCCTATGCCTCTGTCATCCGACGCATTGAGTTCCAGGACCATCGATTTAAATTGTTGCGGTGTGTAGAGTTGACGGGCGCACGCCAATATGGTGCTGGTCTTTCCCGTGCCAGGAGGTCCATAAAAGAGCAAGTGCGGCAGTTGCTTGCGGCTTATAAAGCGAGTAACTGCCAAGAAATAGTACATCCATTACTATATTCATATTTGTATAGAGTGCTTACTTGTTGATATAATCTCCTCGTGCGATATTAAGTCGTCTAACCCACTGGGGCGATATTTCTCCACCCTTGAGAAAGGAAAGCATTAATTTTTGACTCAATACAAACATTCAGTTTATTAATTTACCAAGGCATGCGCACAGCGGGTCCATTTGTTTCGCTCATTGTTTACAGTTTATGAATATAAAGTTATTTGCAAAATATTTGTAAATGCAAGCCAAGTTGGTCCAGAAATCCCGGTCAAAAGCGATAAATCGATTAGTGTCAAGACAGCGGTAAAGCCACCAAATATTAAGGGAACTCAACTAAAGACATTCTGAAATTATCACATTCACATCCGTAATTAGTGTACATTCTACCATGCTGTATGGTTGGTTATTCTACGAAATTAATTAATATGAAATTAATTCATTAACTTCTAAATTGAAGAGAAATGAATTAATAAATAATTGCGGTGTTCCCTATACGGCTAAATGACTAAAAATATCGGTTGATAATTTCGGCAGGAAAAAGGATGGTTTTTTACAAGCAGAACTTTTTGATTAATTCAGTCATTTAGAGGCTTCGGAGTTGCTCGCATAATTTAGCAATTTGTTAGGTCGTAAAATGAATAGTATAAAAATTGAGATGATAGAAAAGTTTACAATAAGCATATCCATGGCTTGCGACTGGGTGATTGTTTTCAAATTTAGCTGCAGACTCTATTGGGTCGACTCTACGACTAAATATATCGGCGATATTTTGTTGTTTGTTTTTTAGTTGTTTATCCATATGATGTAAATTCTTGTAAATTTACGATCGGGCACGCAGGACAAACGAACAAAAAAAAAAACATTTTACAATGTATTCCAACTTAACCCATTGATTGATACTCATTATTTAAAACACCTTTATCTTATTGTTATGTTTATTTACAAATTTTCATATTAAAGTAATTTATTTATATATTATAAAATGTTCTATTTTTATGAATGGCTGGGAAGATACATATTAATGTACAAGTTAACTTCTGAGGGTTAGAAGTTTAACTGTCGTCATATGTTGCTGAGAAATTTTTCCATAACATTCTCTTTCATTAAGTGTTATTTTTGATTATACTTGATTAAATCAAGTCAGACTCTGTATTCCTACAGTTCCGTTAATCAATTTTGTTTAGCTTCTCGGTTTTTAGATTATTTGTTCCGTTATTTGTTCGATTGTTGTTTTACTTCAATTCCACGCGCATGAGCTCATCCATGATCTCATCTTCGCATGCACGATCACGTCATTTTGTTATTAGCCTGCTGAATTAAGTCATTGTGTTTTTCAATTGGAGATGTGAATATTAATAATGAGTAATGATGATTTTACCTGATATGGATAATCAAGTTCGCCGAAAAGAAGATCTTGGCGTTGGGCTGTCCGCCTACGTACTTTAGGGCTTTTATCTGACCTGTTAAGACAAAAAAGGAAACATTTTTGCTTGAGCCTTATCACTGCCTGCATACACTAAAATTATTATTTTTAATTATTTGGGAAAAATACAGAAAGGCAGTATTTTTGCATCCATTTGATCTAAATGACATTTTGCATTTTAAAAGAACCGTTAATGTAAAAAAAAAAACGTTGAAAACGTAGAAAAATTATTTGGAACATGATTAGTCTTACGCGTCTCCATGTCCAAATGGTGAAGGGCTTCTGCTATCTGTCCTGCGCATTTCCACATTCGACGTATCTGATAGCTTGTCGTCTTGCGGTATGTCATAGGTTGCATTACTAACTAAAGACTTTTGAGAACTCGGATTCACAGTAGTTAAAAGGTTACTGGTTTTGAGACTCAACGAGTCGATTAACTCAGATATATGCACATTGGTGTGCTGAGCTAGGAAATGTTGTATTATCTGCTGTTGGATGTCATTCTCCTGTTGGGCTTCATTCAAAAGAGATTGGTGCTCCTGCAAATGAGATTCTGCGATTGCCAAATTGCACGTCACTACGATGGAACTGTCGGCAAGCTTTTCCAGAATGTATACAGCCTCGGGTACGGTCGTTATAGTATCCAACAGGTTCCGAACCTTATTCAGATCATTCGTTCCAGTGTCCTTTGTGTCTTCCACTTCCATTATTGTTTTCTGCACCTGCTCAATATTCTCTTCAATGTAGGAAATGTTCGACTTTAAACTCTCTAGCTGGTTGATATCATCATCAGCTCCTTGGTCTGTAAGTAAACTCTGTTCCAATATGCTCAGCTGGTGATAAACATTGTTTCGCTCTGTTACTAAACGATTTAGCTCTTTTTCCCACTGTGTAATCATCTGCCTGTTTCGCGCCTCATGCGATATGGCGCGACACAGATTCTCCCAACGATGACGCGTAGTTCGAGACGTAAATCCTTCAAGAACGGCACTTTTCGCAAATACTTTCGGCGCTCTTTGTCCTGGCTTCCCACGTTGACTTTTGCGCAAAGCAATAACTTCTTCAGTTTTTCGCTTCAGGATTTGGTCCTTTGCACTCACTTTAGCCTCTAACGACGTAAAGGCGTTTTGTTGGCGGCGCTGTTCCTTCAATAACTGAGCGATTTCTTTAGCTTTTCGGTTGTCTTCCTCTTTGTGACGACTTGTTTGTGCAGACATTTTTTTCATTAATTTAACCTAAAATGATAAGTGCCAAAGAAAAATAAACTTATGAAAAACTATAATTATAGGAAATAAATATAAAGAGGTAATGACAAAATTAGTTTTGAAAATGATTTAAATATTATTGGTAAACAAAGAAAAGGTGAACTGAGAACTGTACCAAAAATAAAACTGAAGTAAAACAATGTGTAAGAAAGTAAAATATTTGTGCACTAACTTTTGTGAACTTTAGATCATGTAGCTCTCTACGTAGGGTATCAATCCGCACTTCGTTTGACTTTAGTTTTCTCTGTTGCTGTTGGTGTTCCCGCTGTGTTTTCTGTAATCTTTTTAATTCCTGTTGCATATTGGAAAGCTTGCCTTCATAATCTAACTTTACTCTTTTTAAACTGTCTTTTGACGGGGCTGAAACAGAGGCACCTACAAAAAGGAATATAGTAATATTTAATATTTTAAAGAGACCATCTAGTGGTACATACTCATATTTGTCAGAATTTCGTCACGTTCTTTTTCCGTATTCGAAATTTTGTACTTTAGAATCGTCAATTGTTCTTCATATTGCGATTGCATACATTTCCGTCGCTCTTCGCTCAACTCCAGCTGTTCAATTAACTTTGACGTCGTCTCAATATCAAAATTAATCTCATCCAAGTCCTTTACAACCCGCTCTTCTGTAAATCCATAAAATAGGTTAGTAATAAGAAGGTCAGAATTTCGATAGTTTTTACCTTCCGAATCGCTACTACAAGCTTCCGCATCATCCAAACTGCTGTTTGGCTCTTGATTTCCAGGCAATGAGCGCGACATTAGGAGCTCTCTTTCCCTTTCTAAGCCCCTTTTTGCTTTGCTTATGATGTCTCCTTTGGATTTTTGAAAAGACAATTTCATTAATTAATCGAAAGAGGGATTAATAAATTTGATACTATCGACATTTTAACGCCAAATGCGATATTTTTCGCTATTTAAAAATTATATCAATGAAAGTTAACGATATTTTCTATATAATATTGAGCGCGATATTTTTTTTTTAAATACAAACCATCAAAAATAGTGGGTTTAATGCTTCGGGGAACCATTTGGCGTTGCAATTCCTCGGACTCTATTAGCCTAGCCTGAAGTTGCTCTATATCCATGATATATTTGCCCATCAATTCGGTTGTTTCAACATCAGAATTATCATCACTGGACCACTTTTTGGAATCCATTTCCAGCTGCAATCGGGCATTGCGCTCCGTCAACCGATTGATGGTTTCCTGCATTGCCTTTAGCCGCTGCTGCAACCGCTTGTTGTCCGAGAGAAGAAGGGTATTCTCATTGAATGTATCGGAAATGGTTGTGTTTCCTTCGCAATCTAATACAAGCTTGCCCTGAAATGATTATACTTGTACAATTGAACTATTAATTGCAGTGACAATAACATTACCTGCTTATATTCCAACAGCTCCATCTGCAGCGTGGCGATCTCTCTACGTAGCTGGGAAATCGTTCGAGAACTCTGATCCTGATTGATCTTAACCTTGTTTTTAATATTTCGCGCTCGGTTGGCGTACTTAAGGGTGTTCAATGTTTCCATAAAGTCACGATCGCTGGGCGAAACACAAGCAATCATCAGAGTCTGACTATTTCCGCCCAAAGAGTCCTGCAGCAGTCGTGTCAGTTTCGAATCTCGGTAGGGAACGTGCAGTGCCCGCTTGGATTTGTCACCCAGAGCAGAAATGCAATTACCCAAGGCCAGCAGGCCACAGTTAATGGATATGCCCTCGCGTGCCCTGTCTCCGGTGGCCTGGGTCCTCTTAAGTCGCTCGGAGCCCGCCAGATCAACGAAATGGAACTTTGAGGTGAGCGTTTCTAAATCGTTATCCTCCGCCGGATTGTCTACGGGGGCAAGAAGACGCTGTCTACGCACAAAGATGGTGAACAGGGCATGGGATCGCGATGACTGATCGTTCATCTTTGTTGAGGCCGTAGTGCGCGCCAAAGCTCCTTGCTGGAGATATCTGAAATTATTTATTAAATATTTATGATAATTCAAATAAAAAAACACAAATAAAAACGAACTTTAAGGCATCCTGCGGCTGTGAAATGGGTTTTATCGACGCTCCCGATATGGTTATCTGTCCGCTGGCATCTTCGTGTATCTTAAAGTTGGAATTCTTATTAAATGGATCTAATAGATCGAATACATCCTCATTGTATAGCTCTATGTATTGAACGGCCAGACTAAACTGCGGCAGACTGCTACCAGCTCCTCCTGGTAGTTCCGAACTCCCCGCCGATTCTAGCTGTTCGATGCCGCTAAAGATGTGGCGAACAGCGCGCGGAATAATGCCGAGGGAAATGGACGCTTCGGTTGATTCGGATTCGAGGTCAAAGCCTGTACCCATGGTATAAGTTTTTCCCGAACCCGTTTGTCCGTAGGCCAGCACTGTCGCATTATAGCCATGCAGTGTGCTCTCCACCAACCGCTCCACGCATTCCGCGTATATATCACACTGTTTTTGGGGGATCAAGCATTATTAACTAACTCTAAGAAAGATAGAGGGACAGCCATATCCCCACCCTACCTGATTGGAGTTACTATCAAACACATAGTCGAAGGTAAAGGCTTTGTCCGATCCCAGAAAGATCTGCGGCTCCCCAATCGTTACTGTCGTGCATATCCGGCACATGTCGATCACCTCCCTTGGGATTTGAGGTCGGATTCTGTAGTGTTATATTCGATTTATTAGCTGTATTCATTTCTTTATATATTTTCATAGTACTTGCTTACCTTACAGCCACTCGTACGGCGCTGTCCCTATTTACATGGTCCTCTTCCGAATTCATGGTTTCTTTAAATCTATAAATAAATAAGAAAGTAAATAAGTAAGCAGAAACTTGTAGTAGCAATTGAAATTCATAAATGAAAGATAAATGCAAATACCAACCAAAAGTCTTAATAATATTCCAAATAAAAACATGAGATAAGCTTCTTTGGCGAAAAAAAAAACTAGTTTTAAGGCGTCTCAAGAAAACAGCTATTGATCATGTGTACATACACATAAGATACACCTACAGATACATATGTGTACCTATGACATGTGCAGCTGCTTTATTTAATTATATTACAAATAATAGCAATGTAATTAGCTGAAATTGCAAGTCAGTTATGTTACATATGCCTATTGTACATATGAACATACAGGTGTACATTATCTACACAATGTTTGTTTATGTATGCAAACATACATACATACATACCGTACATCTGAAAATTAAATACTGAAAAAGATCCATTTCCCTGTGGAAATGTATAAATAAAAATAATAATAATGCTACATACCAAACTAATAAAGTGTCTCCTTGCTTCTTACAAAATAAAACAAATAAAAACCGTAGATGTTGACAATTTAATTCATTGGTTCACCAATAATTTAGTTTAAGTTGTGTTTATATTCGTTCACGGAAACATATGGTGTAACATTACATTTCGATAGCAATGCGCAACAGTTGTCTGAGTCTTAACATATTAAGGCTATTCTTGTCAGTGCTTATTAAATAATAATATTATAAATTAGAAATTTGTATAAGATTGTTTAAATATTTGGTTTTAAATAAAATAAGAACCGTTATTGTGTACTTCCGCACACATAGCACAGCAAAATTAAAATCGTTCCATTCGATTCGATAAACCTATAACTAATCAAAGTGTACCTTTTCGAAAGTTTAGTCTGCATTTGTGTGATACATACCATTTCTAAGTACATTTTATTTTTATACTAGTTTATATTAACCATAGAGTTAAAATTAAAAGTTTAAGCATAAATCTTGTTCAAATATATAAAAGCAGTATTGAACTTATACAAATAGTCCTGATATCATTAAACTTTTCAGTGTGACCTAGTGTGACAAAAACAGTTTGCAGTGAGAATTGCTTGAAAAAAGAATACCCCTGCTGTTTATCGAGATAGTCTAAACTAAGATTTCCAGTTTTGCATTGATAATTTTGCAAATGCATACCATTTTTCAAGGCTCATTGCTGGTACTCAGATTTCGCCAAGTAATTGTACCAAGAGCACTGCCCCGAAGTTATTTTCATCGAAGCTTGCCTGTAAACTGTAAGTTATTAACAAACGTTATACCGGTTATACATATGCCGGTTATACATATGTACATATGTGCTCACAAATAAAAGAAAAATTCATCCATATTGCAAAGGTACTACTATTAGAGCCATGTCAAGCACCACCGATGACCATAAAATTGCGGCTTTATCTAAAAAGCTGATTACGTATCCAGTTGCACGAAAAGATGAAACTGTGTCGGAGGACTTCCACGGCACCGAAATAAAAGACGTCTATCGCTGGCTGGAGGATCCGGACTCGGCGGAAACCGAGGCATTTATCAACGCCCAAAACAACATTAGCCAGCCGTTCCTGGAAAATGGTGATCAATGGAAGAAAATCAATGCAAAACTCACCAAGCTCTGGAACTATCCGAAATATGGATCGCCGATGCGATATGGAGACTATTATTACTATTACAAGAACACCGGCCTCCAAAATCAGAGTGTCTTGTATCAGCAGAAATCGCTTACTGACGAAAGTAAAGTGTTTCTCGATCCTAATACCCTGTCCGACGATGGTACGGTGGCCTTGAGTCAAAAAGAGTTCTCCGACGATGGCAAATACATGGCCTATGGGCTCAGTGAGAGTGGCTCTGATTGGATAAAGATATTCATTCGAGATGCTGAGACGGGCAAAGACTTGGGAGAGGTCCTAGAGAAGGTCAAGTTTTCCGAAATATCGTGGACCAAAGACAATAAGGGTTTTTTCTATGGCGTAAGGCAGATGTATTCCTGTATAAACTTTATTAAAATAATGCTAATTTTGTAGAGATATCCCGATCAAGATGGTAAGACCGATGGTTCCGAAACGAAACAAAATGAAAATCAAAAGCTGTACTATCATCGCATTGGCGAGAGTCAAGACAAGGATACACTGGTGGTGGAGTTCCCCGAGGAGCCCTCATGGCGCATGTAAGTCTATAACTGGGACTTTATGATAGGATCTAATATACAAATTATTTACATTTTGCAGACAAACTACTGTTTCCGACTGTGGAAAGTATTTGATTTTGGTCATTGTCAAGGACTGCCGGGACAACATTGTTTTCTTCGCCAATCTTAAGCCTGGGGAGGAAATCAACTCGAAGCTGAGTGTTACAAAAATTGTCGGAAAATTCGAGGCGGACTATGATGTGAGCTATTTACATATTACAATATATACTTTTTAAGGATCTAACGCTTTCTTTTTAGTATATCACCAACGAAGGCTCCAAGGTGTATTTCCGTACCAATAAAAATGCACCAAATTATCGGGTTATTGTTATAGATTTTGAGAATTATCAAGAAGATAAGTGGGAAACGCTATTAGCCGTGAGTTTTACTAAATGATTATTTTGATATTTTTCATTTTATTTATATTTTTCCATACCAAATAGGAGCACAAATCCGATGTGTTGGATTGGGTTAAGTGCGTTGACGGCGACAAGTTGCTCGTTTGCTACATTAGGGATGTCAAGGTAATTTCTTAAGCCTGAACTTTCTTTTCCTTGTCATTACAATCCTTATTATTTTATTATTTTCCATTTTTCCAGAGCGTACTACAAGTCAATTCGCTGAGTGATGGCAGTCTGTTGCGTGTTTTTGATTTGGATATTGGCACCATTGTGGGCACATCCGGCGAGAAGCGTTACTCCGAGATATTCTACAACTTTTCATCGTTCTTGAATCCCGGCTCCATTTATCGTTATGATTTCAAGACACCGGAACAGCCGCCCACGTTGTTTCGCGAAATTAAGCTCAATCTAGAGGGCTTCCGGCGGGAGAACTATGCTGTGGAGCAGATCTTTTACAGCAGCAAGGATGGGACCAAGGTGCCTATGTTTATTATTCGCAAAAAACACGACAGCATTGAGCCGCGACCTTGTCTACTGTATGGCTATGGAGGTTTTAACATCAGCATGCTGCCATCGTTTGGACTATCGGGGTAGAGTTGCTCTTATATTATATATTTATATGTATATTTATAACTCCTGAATCCCTCTGGCAGCCTGATGTTCATAGACACTTTCGATGGTGTCCTAGCCTATCCCAACCTGCGCGGCGGCGGTGAATATGGCGAGAAGTGGCACAATGGCGGCCGCCTCCTCAACAAGCAGAACGTCTTTGATGACTTCCAAACGGCGGCCGAGTATTTGATTGAGAACAAGTACACGACGAAGGATCGTCTGGCCATTCAAGGTGGCTCCAATGGCGGACTTCTCGTGGGATCCTGCATCAACCAACGGCCGGATCTGTTCGGAGCTGCTGTGGCACAAGTCGGGTGCGTATATATAATACCTATCTCGAAATATATATATATATTTATGTTCTTATTTAAACATTTTTTAACAGAGTAATGGATATGTTGCGCTTCCACAAGTTCACAATCGGTCATGCCTGGTGCTCGGACTACGGCAATCCAGCGGAGAAGGAACATTTTGAGAATTTGTACAAGTTCTCGCCACTGCATAATGTCCACACTCCAAACGGTATCGAAGCGGAATATCCATCAACGCTAATTCTAACGGCCGACCACGACGATCGTGTCAGTCCGTTGCATTCGCTCAAGTTTATCGCTGCTCTGCAGGAAGCTGTTCGCCAATCGGAGTTCCAAAAGAATCCGCTACTCCTTCGGGTTTACCAGAAGGCGGGCCATGGCGCCGGAAAGCCCACTTCCAAGAGGATTGAGGAGGCTACCGATATTTTGACATTCTTGTCCAAGAGCCTGAACGTTGATGTGGTCAATGTTTAAATCGTTCAATCAATTAATTGCATTTCTCGAAGGTCAAGTAACAAATTTGCTTTTACCCAATGTATTTAAAAGTATATTTTCACAATAAAATTATTCAACTGAAGGTGATTTTACTTTATTAGATTTAATAGAAAGGCTCGAAAGCAAGAAAATACTTTGTATCCCTTTGTTCAACATGTTTCTCTCAAAAAGCCTATTTTCAAAATTTCTGGGATCATTAGCGGAGTATTCTTGAATGTTTCCTATATTGGTTCAGCATTCGGACGGAATCGACCACCATTTTATTACATAAAGGAGAACAATTAAAATTATCTTAGCTCCTCGCCTCTATCAAGGAGGTACTTTCTTTTTATGAAATGTTTAAAAATCGACACATTTTGCACGGGCATTAGCCCCTTAAGAGCATTTATCTTGAGCGCTTGGTATCAGTTTCTATATACTTTTAATCCCTAAAAACGCAATTTAAATGGATTCACCTTTGAATCTAAACCCAAATTCAACCAAAGCTTTTTGTTAAAGCCATTAAAACAAAAAAATTCTGTTATTGAATTAATTATTCAATTACCAGCTTTATTGGTTTTACTGGAAACGTACAAATTTACTTTTCCTCTGGCTTGCTGAACACAAAGGTCAAGTTGCACTTGCCGCAGTAATGACGATCTTCGTGGGCAGCCATGAAGACACCAGCGCCGCAGTTCTCACCGGGGCACTCGCGACGCAGACGGTGGATCTTGCCGTTCTCGTCAACCTATGGAGAATAATAAATGATAAGTAAGATTGTTAAAATTGCGCCGAAATATATCAAATTATTGGGCTCTGGTGAAGTCACTCTGAAATATCCAAATCTCAAGTCAAAGAGCGCAAGACCAAGACTCAAGAATTCCAAGAACAGATCAGTTTGTGGTGTTGTGTACCTTGTAGTATTTCAGGACAGCTAGCTTGACCTTCTTCCTCTTGTGCTTGATCTTCTTGGGGGTGGAGTAGTTCTTCTTCTTGCGCTTCTTGGCGCCACCACGAAGGCGGAGCACCAAATGCAAGGTTGACTCCTTCTGAATGTTATAATCAGAGAGGGTGCGGCCATCTTCCAGCTGCTTGCCAGCAAAGATCAGACGCTGCTGATCTGGAGGAATTCCTTCTTTGTCCTGAATCTTGGCTTTGACATTTTCGATAGTGTCCGACGGTTCGACCTCAAGAGTGATGGTCTTGCCCGTGAGGGTCTTGACGAAGATCTGCATCTTGTGTTCCAGTCACCAAAACTGCAACGAGACAAAAGCAAAAGAAAGTTATAGATAGGTGTATAAAAAGAGTAAGAGCAAGCCCAATTAATTCTAAGAGCACGGAAGAGTATAGAAAAACCAAGTTATATTTTGTATTTGTTTATTAAATCAAGCATCTTAAAGTAGGTAGCAGCTGTATGGGCCATTTACACAAGCAGCACTGCATTGATGACTCCATCGTTTTCTGGATTATTCGTGACCTGAGCATACTTGCCCCAGACCACTTTTCCCGTTTGTGTCACCAAGCCAAGCTCGGAGATGTTGACCTCGATCACTGTGCCCTTCGTGATCACTCCCAGTGATGTGAACATGGGTGAGCTGGGGTTCTTCTTAACGCCAATGATGGGCAGATTGAAGGTGGCCTTCAATTCCGGATGCGTCACATGGGCCTTTTTCATGCGCAGACCCATGGGTCGGATGAAACGCTCAAACTTGGGCGGCTTGCGCGTGAAGTTCTCTCCCACGAAGGTAACTTTGGTAACCATGCGCTTCCATGCCTTTCGCTTTGTCTTGCCCGTCTTGAGCACCTTGAAGACTTCAGCATCCGATTGAGCGCGAACTTTGGGAATAGGAACGTCCCATTTGCCGGCCTTCTCCTTCCTCTTCTGCTTGATCATGTTGGAGAGGACCTTGGCGCTGGATTGGATGCCACGGTCGAGCAGGTAATGCGGCAGGGCTCCATCCTCTACCTTCTCCTCCTGCTTCTTCACCTTCTTCTCCTCGTGTGCTTGGATCTTCTTCTTGATTTGAATCTTTTCGTTGCGCCGTTCTTTGTTGAAGAGCTTGGCCTTAATACCGCGCAACTTGCGAGCCTTGCGTGCTCTGTCCTTAGGAAGACGGGCTTCCTTCTTGCGTTTGCGCTCTTCGTAATCCAGTCGCCTGCCATAGAGCTTGCGATGGCGCTCCATATACTCATTCTGAGGCATGTTTAGTTATTTAGTTCTGAAGACCAGATCTGAAATATGATGAAGAAATTATAATTTTATATAGACTTGCAAATGGCGAAATAAGTTCCGTGTATTTTCAAGCCCTTTGGGCTAGACACGGAGAACTATTTGCGCGGCACTTCACTTACCTTAATGTATAAATTAAATTTTCACTGTATTTTTCTTTTTTCAACACGAATATTTAAGCAATACAAATTGCTAGCCAATGTAACATGTGCACTGCAAATATGTTCGTATTGCAATAAAAAAAGAGCCTTATATAACACTTGTAACGATTTACAAGTGTAAAGACTACTTTAAGCTTGAATTCGGGTATTTCATTTCACTATAAAAACACTTAACAAGAAACAACCCCAAAAACTTACCTTACTTCGGCAACAGAATCAAAGGAAAGAAAGAACCCGTCATATAGCGTGACAGGAAGTTGAAAATTTTATAAGCAGGGTTGTATTTGGAGTTGAGCGAGTTGGTGAATTAACACTAATATTGAAATGAGTGGAATGAAACAAAATGCAAACTGAATACTAACTAATATATTTAAAAATATGTTAGATATTACTTAATTGTATTGTTTATATTAATAAAATTTCACAGTTTCTTTATGCCAATATGAACATATAATATCTCTAAGCCCAATATTATGAGAGAAACCGTACATCCACCTGTGTAATAAATATATTAAAACAAGATCCAAAAAAAACTGTTCATAATTCTTACAGATCAAAATAATAAATGCAGGGAAGACACCAGCTAGACTTACAGGATACACAGTGTATAATGACTGACAAGCGGGCTTTTTGATTTGTCGCCGTCGAAGTATGCGTTCCACAAACCCCTTCTCCTGTGCATTACACATACTACAAAATAAATAATAATATATTTTTTACATAAACTATTTTATTTATCTATGTTGGCTTACGCTGTTCGAAAAATTTCAGTATACTGGCTGTTTTTGTGTAAAATCCAATTCATAATTTCCACTTCCATGAGACCAGAGACATCCCGCAAATCACAAATCTCATCAGCATCGAAAAATTCCGCTATAACTGGGTAAGCGTCCACTACTTCACAGTGAAATGCGAAACCGCCGGCCTTGAGATATGGAACAGCTTCTTCAATATGAGAAAATATCGCCAATTCATTTGGAGCTCTCGATGAAGAAAGCTTTTTTTCTATTAATCTCGTTATAGAAACGTTTTTACTTTCCTTAGATTAAATATATTATAAGTTTCACAAAAATATGTAGTTAAGACAGTACTCACTCTAAATAAAACTTTGTAGTAACCTATGTCTTCAAACGATATTTTCAATGGACTTGATGTTATCTCATCTACTGTAGCCGGTCCCTGATCTGAAGAGCTCAGCAATCCGCCCACCACAGAAGATGTGTAATAATTGTACATTACCAGAGAAAACAAGAATAATGTCATTACGAGAAAGCGCACGGAACGATCTCTTGGAATTGGGTCCAAGCCCTGTTGACACATTGCACCGAATGTCTGTAGGATCCTTTCTACGCAAGTCGTTTTGATGCCAAGTTTGTCTTTTTCCACATTAATTGGAGGGTCAATTTGCGATATCGCTCTCCTTTGCAACAACTTCTTATCAATAATCTCAAATAGAACCCATATTATGCCTACAGCTGCAACAGTTAACAGGGAGAAAGCCCAAACACTATCACTAAATGGCGATAAAAAATTGCCGCTTTTACCATGAGTATCTAAGTCTGGGGTATACCGGTACAGAAACGCCGTCTCAAATTTCCAACTTTGATGTATAATATCAAATTCGGCAAAACGATTAATCCGATTGAAGGCTCCCGATGCTGCAATATCAGCCTCATTGCGCATTATGATACCTAAAAGACCAAGCCGAAAAGTGGTGTTTCCCAAACGTCCTGCCCAACCTCTGGAGTTTCGAAAATTAACGGTAAAATTGAAACGTTCTCTTAAAAGACTCAAAAGCTCGTAGTGATATTTTATAAATGCAGCTACACCGGAATCTTTAGTTGGTCGTGAAAGAATTGATTCAATTTGTTCATTTGAAATAATATCATCCTTGTCGATCTACAATATAAAATAATTCTTATTTCGGATTATTTGGTGATAAGCTAAAATAAAATACGTACAACGCTAGCTCCTCTTAAGGTTATTCCGTTAAATTGACCGCGAAATGCAATGCTTTGCAAATAAAAAATATCGCAAACCTTTATCATTCTGCCGTTTTGTATAGTTCCTATCAAATTAACTTCCATTTCGCATCGTAAGTGTCTTCCTTTTGAGTGAATATCCCAATATGCGTAGCCATTATCTGATTTATTAATATATGTTATTTGAGCGTTTGGCCCAACATAGTCAAGTTCTAATGGAAACAACGATTGAACTTCAATGTCAACTCCCCAAAGGAGCCATTGATAGGTTTTGTTAAAATACCTATTTTCAGAGGCTTCAGAAAGCAGATCAGACGTTCCGTTACATCTGGCATTTACCACAACAGTAGTGCGGGCTTGATTTTCTCTTGTCAGTATTGAAGCTAGAACATTATATTCGTTAAGATGTACGACACTCACAAACTGGTTTAAGTCCATTAGGGCAGCAGATGCGTCTTGGAAATCTAATTGGTTTCATTTTAACACATCAAATGTGAATATACTCAATATTTCTTACCTTTAATTGAACATGAAAACAAGATTGTATGCTTGGTTTTTACCAAGCTTACAATAAAGTTGGTTAAGACTGATATTTCCATATTCAGACTTACTTCACATATAGCGAGAATAGCAATAAACAAACCGAGTGGGAACTTCATGTTCAATGGTCATTGCCGTGAAGCATTTTATCCTTTTATACGGTAATTGATTTCTTTTGATTGACAGCGTGAATTGCAGGTGGTAATTACTAATTGCAGTTGCAATTGGACCCAATTTAAAAATGTTTAAATTAAAACTCGCAATACCTGTTCTGATTTTATAGGAGAAATTCAAAATTCTGCCGTTTGACATTTTTTCAGAATTTAGAATTAGTATATTTAATGTATTTTAAAAATACATATATTCAATTATCAACACCCATGCTACAGTGTGGAGACCAACGTATGTAGGTATATTTTAAAAGGGTGCAAGTTGATTGATTGACATGTGCTATTATCTCATGCAGGTTGCATAGGGTGAAATTTCGGATCAAATTAACCCCGATGGATAGGTGGGAATGGTAATTGTCTCCGCATATTCCAATAATACCAATATAACGTTTGGATCGTAATGTGAACACTGGAAAGGAACACGAGTTTAAAATTTTCAAATTGAAATGTTGAAATTTCGTTCCATTTAAAAAAATCGATTTTGTATGTATCGGATTCGGGTCACCACTAGTTTGTTTATATTAATAACCGATGAAAGCAAAATAATAAATTAATAAAATGTCGTCTATGTTCAGATATAATCTTTTGAGGAGTGTTAAGCCTTACACTCCTTTCGTACCCCAACTCTCCAAATCTATGCTTCGTGTCCTTATTCAAGTATCTGTGCATTTTATTGAGACAAAAAAATCGTCTTCAGAGGTCTTATCACTAGCAATAAACAAAGTAACAAATGCAGGTCATAAAATTCCCGCGAACTTTTGTGAGCTCTTCACTATGGTTTTTTTAATGATGCAAATATTTTTGAGATATCCGAAGGGTGTAGTAAAACATCATGAGCTCAGAAAGTGTTTAATGGATGATTTGAAGTACGTAACTATTTATTTTCATATGTACCTTTGTATAGATATTTATATACATAAATAGCTTACTACAGTGATGTAAATAAGTGTTCGACTTAATTAATTCCATTTATATTAGCTTTACAGAAGAATACGTTGATGATATCTGCAAAGTTCTAATAAACCATCGGGAGATACTGTGCAAAAACTTTTCGGAGACAAAAATGGATCGTCCTAAAATTTCAAAGTTGCAGTGGAGAATCAACATTTCTTTATCTCTAAAGTAAATATAAGCTTACAGTTATTTATCTAATTTTATTTACAAGTATTGGTTTTAATAGCACTGTCCACATAGATGAACCGACTATAGTCCTCCACTTTAAGCTTCAAAATAAAGAATATCGAACTCTGGAATTACCATTATCCATGTTTCAACAAGTGCGCTACAACATCGCCCTACTATTGAATGAGTTACAGGCATTGCAAAACCGATCGGTTTTAAAATAATTAAATGTTATGTTTAAGTTGTTTCTTTTTAAATTTATCGACATATAAAATTAAATAATTGGTCCCGTTAAACATAGCTTGCTATTTATATATTTAATTTAAGTGTATAATTTAAATAATACATGTTAATTCAAATGTTACGAATAATGTTGAAAAATGTATTTTTTTTATACACTTTAAATTTGTGTTCGATTTCGTGTTCACATTCCATTCGTTTCAACGGGGTAACATTTTCACTATCATCTCTTTCTTATCGCTTTATTAATCGATTAGTTCAACAAAATGGTAAGCAACATTATTTGTGCGGTAAATAAAATATGTTATTAAATGAATTACATTTCAGTTACCTCTGTCACTTTTGAAAACAGCGCAAAGCCATCCTATGGTAAGATCGAGCGAACATCAATTATATTAAATAAAAGTATGTATTTATTGACATTTTTTATCATAGTTGGTGGAGCTGAAAAATGGTGAAACGTACAATGGTCACTTGGTTAGTTGCGACTCTTGGATGAACATCAATTTGCGCGATGTAATTTGCACATCAAAGGTAAATGTTTTAATAACATTAAAGCCAAAGTAAATAACGCAATAATTTTATCTTACAGGATGGCGACCGATTTTGGCGCATGCCGGAATGCTACATTCGTGGCAGTACCATCAAGTATTTGCGTATTCCAGACGAAGTCATCGACATGGTAAAGGAGGATGCCCAGGCAAAGTCGAGGAACCGAACGGAGATGAACAAAAACCGCGGCGGCAACTCGTCACAAAACCAACGTGGTGGCGGCGGTGGTGGTCGTCCTGGTGGTGGCAACCGAAACAATGCCGGCAATCGGGGTGGACAAGGCTACGGCGGCGGTCCTGGCAACAATGCGATGCGCCTTGGTGGTGGGGCGGCGGGGGGGCAACAAGGAAATCGCCCGCCACATGCTGCCAAAAACAATAGGAAATAGTAATTGTACAGATTAGTAATAAATTCCCTTCAACCATTTAAGTCAAGTATTTATTATTAAAAAGTTGACATTTTTATACATGAAACTTTTACAAAATGATGCCCAGTCTCGATTATTTCATTCACACGAAGTTCAAGCAATTGGAATGAACTGTTTTATTATATATTTAAGCAGAATCCGCGGGCTGCACTGCGGCAGTAATGTGTGTGAGTGCTTCCCAGGATCCGGAAATAAGGACACATTGCGAAAAATGAGGCACTGACTATCCAAATACGGCGTGGTGTGGCTTGAATACGTCTTGTTTGTATCATGTTTGTAATTTCATTATATTCGAATTTTATTTTGCCTATATTTACGTTTTAAGAAATATTTAATAAAGAGTACAGGTAAACAAATGTAATAATTGTATATTGTAGCTAAACGAATTGACGGCTTTTTAAGAACTCGAGCATGCCCTGAACATTGGCATTGACCTGTTGTTGTGGCGGCTGTTGCGACTGTCCGTTTAGCAAATTATTGGCCATCGCCGCAATGTTGTTTGGCATTGCCAATTGTTGTTGCTGCTGCTGTGGCTGATTGTTGAAACCTACGAGAAAATCCAACAAGTAATGAAATTATTGAAATTGATATGTATATGGTAAAGTCCTCGTTAAAGGGTGGAAACGTACCACTCTGTGAATTTTGTTGCTGCTGCTGTTGAGCCAAATGCTGCATAAACAAGTCCTGCTGCTGTTGCGGATGTGCTGGAATCTGGTTTTGAGGAAATGATGAAAACTGTCGAAACGAAAGTATTGCCGGATCCATTGTTGTCCAATCACTATTGTTGTAAACTATTATGAGGGAGCAGAATAAGCAAAGTGAAGTATTATTTAGTATAAATTAAGTTAGATATCACAAGAATGGGTAATGCAACTGCTACATTTACATTATTCTGAGACGTGTGAATGACATGAGCACTTGATCAAATTAGAGAAGGGTTAAAAAGGATAATAATCGAAATTTTTCTATAATTTGCATTTTATAGATTGGAGCGAATGGCAAATGTATGGATATTTTTTTTTCATATCGGAGATTGTATTTATACAAATGTAGCAGTGTATTTGCACTATTACTCACCTTTATTATGTGCCATTGGATGTGTATCAGCACCGCCCACGCTTTGTCCCGGATTTTGGTGCATTGCTGCCAGATGATTCCAGTTGGCAGCCATCGGCATTTGATGCTGCCCTTGCTGCGGCATATTCATGAATGGCATCATCTTGCTCGTGTGCTGCTGCAGCCTAGATGGCCCGCCACCACCCAAACCTAAAGTATTCACATGATTGAAGCCCGGCGGTGGCATGCGTGCTCGCTGCAAATTGTCCAACATCTGGTGGTGCTGATGGTGCTGCTGAAGATGTGGCGGCGGAACTGGGGGCTGCTGTAGTGGCAACTTTGGACCGGCGGCGTTTTCTGTATTAATACTCTGTTGCTGCACAACTTCATTCTCCATCAGTTCGGCGAGTCCCTTTTGTGTCTCAATGAAGGGATCGAAACCTGTCGTAAAAATTTAGGTGAAAACCTAGCACATTTAAGGGGGGATATGCTCATTACCTAAGTCATCATCAACTATGGAGTTTGGCTGAGTAAACCGATTCTGTTGAGATTGCGAATTCGGGGGCTAGGAATTAAAGCAAATTACAAATGATACAAATATTTACTGATTAAGTGAGAACTCACTAGATTTTCAAACATTCCCATTAGCCTCTGTTTCTGAGGTTGCTGTTGCGAGTTAATAAGTCCTGGAATTAGAACAAAGCATAAGAAAAACTTTCGAAATGTATGTACTCGAAATGTAAAAACAAACCATTATCCACAAAAGGCGAAGAATTCAGTTGATTGCTCTCCATAAAGGCCGCCACTCGCTGTGGTTCATTACCATTTATCTGCGGCGTGTTGTGTCCATTAAGATACGGAAGGTGTGCCGTCGATTGCTGTTGTGTTTTATGGAAATCAAAGAACTTGGACATGTTGCCACCGAATAGATTATCGCCTGCCTGCTGTTGCTGGTGCTGTTGTTGTAGCAGTTGCTGTTGTAGAAGAGCATGGGCCTGGGCTCGATTTAAATCAAGAGAGTTACCCTGGAAATGGCTCAGAAAATCTACAAGAAAATATATGTAATAATATAATTATAAGTTGTAGAGAGAAGAAGGAAGTAATCTCCTTTTCAGGTTGAAAACTCACCATTTGCAGGACCATTGGACAGCGTTATATTATTCGTAAAGTGGTTACGCTTCTGCAGCTCGTGCATGAGAAGGAACTCCTCTTGCTGATGCAATACTTGCTGATGGTGATGCTGCTGCTGTTGTTGCAGATGCTGCTGCTGCAGCAGTTGCTCCTCCACATGCCTCGTGTTGCGTAACATCACATTTTTGAAGGCTTCCTCCCATTCTGTGAATTTTCAAATTAAAATATTTATTAAGCACAAACCCCTTCAACATTGTATATATTATATAAAGACAAAGTATTGCTGATTGCTTATTCTTGATTTTCTAATAGTTTAATATTAGTTCTAGTCTACGAATAGGGTGTAGAGTCACAATAAATAATTACCGTTCGCATTTGATGCCTTTTGGATTCCATCAATATCTGTGTTGTGTCCAAAAGTAAAAAAAATATAACAATTATAAATATTTTAACAGTCAAGGTTAAGTTTAAATAAAATAAATTTTTAATAGGAAGATCTCGCAAATAACAATTATAACTCGGGTACCATTCGTTTTATCCTTTCAGTTTAGCTACTCTTATTAAGCTCCTTTAATAAACACTTTTATACAAACAGCTTAAGCTGTAAATAAATCGATTCTCAGGCACATTGGGAAAGCTAAAATAAAAAAGCCAACTTCGGGCGGAGCCGAAATTTGTACACCCTTGCAGATTATGCCTTATAAATCTGATAGTTCTTATGGAAGCTTAATGTTATAAAAACCCCATGTTCATGAAATCTAAAATCTTGTTATGTTTATTAAAAACCAGCATATATGAAATTTCACATGGATATTAAAAAAAATAGCGATAATATGCCATTTTGGCCCGATCCTTCCTATGATAAATATATGATATAATTGTTCGAGTCCGACATATTGTATATACTTTTTGCAAAACTAATATGACTAAAAATTTTAGCCGATAGCTCAAAAATTGAGAAAACCGAAAGACTGACAGACAGACAGACGAACATGCGGACATTGCTAGATCGACTCGGTTGGTGATGCTGATCGGGAATACATATGTAAAACTTATGGGGACGGAGATGCCTTTCTTTGT
The DNA here is from genome assembly GCA_018904695.1 of Drosophila parvula. Lineage (NCBI taxonomy): Eukaryota > Metazoa > Arthropoda > Insecta > Diptera > Drosophilidae > Drosophila > Drosophila parvula. Next base: position 35,910 of record JAEIIG010002319.1, read on the forward strand.
TGCGTTGTCATATGTATGTATATGCGTAAAATATATGCGAGCTCTGGTTAATAAGGATTTTTAGGGGTTTGATAATCTTACCGTTGACCAAGTCCGGCAAATGAGACTGTCTCATCTCCAAATCTAGCTTATTCTTGATTAAGGGCGCTTGCTGGAATGATGACGATGAGAAGAAGCTAGGCGCATCATCGAACATGTTGAGCTTAGACAGAGCATCTGTAAACAAAAGAATGATTAGTGAATTACAAAGTTAGACCTCGAGCTGGCGGACACGTACCAGTCACACCGCTACCGTTCTCTTCCAGATTTAGGGGTTCTTCTGCTGGCTCTTCGCTCAAACAGCCGCCTGCCTCTTGGCTACCACTACTTGCTACAACAGAAGGGCTGTTGCTGCTAATATTCTCGCTAGCCGCCACTGGTGTCGGTTCGGACTCGACGCTTGCCTCTTTGCTATTATCGGCCACCTCCTCCTCCATGATCTGTACACTTTCTGGCTGGCTCTCCGAATTCAAACTATTGCACTTCTCCTCCGGGAAATCACTCTTTTCACTTACACTACTTTCTGTGGAGACATGACCCTCGCTATTTTCGCTACACCAGCTGAGAGATCTTTCAAAATCTGCTGCGGCTAATACCACAGCTAGTATTTCTTGTGACACACTTTTTTTACAGCTTGCATCAGTTGCTTCCGTTTGCTTCTTTTGTGTTACTATACTCTCTACCCTAGGTTCCGCTCGCTCCGCCTGCTTGGGTGCATTTTCTTTACTCTTCTTCTGCTCCTTTGCCCGATCTTTCCTCGATCGATTATTGCTGGAGGAGCTGTGCGTTGTTTCCGCCTTTGTGACAGTCGGCGGCGGCGGTGGTGGTGCTTCCGCTGTTGTTGCCTCGGTAAATGTCTCGGTACTTGTGCTGCCTCTCGTTTCGGGAACACTGTTCTCCTTATTTGAGGCATTGGAATTTCCACCATTTCCACCGCCATTCTTATTCTTCGATTTATTCTTTTCGTGTCGCTTCTCGTTTCGCAGCTTTTCTCGTTTACTCTTGCCACTGGAATTCGCATTCGTCGCCGTCTCCTTTCCATTGATGGGTGACACCGATAAGCTGGGCCAGGCCTCCTTTTGCTGGGCGTTATTCGCTGCACCACCTCCTCCGTTCGTAGCGGTGGATCCTGCACCCGCTGCAGACCCAGATCCAGACGATGATGACGACGATGAGGCCGACGAAGACGATGGAATTGCGCCTAATTTGGGTTTATTATCAGTTCAGTTAGTTGCCATTTTGCGATAAAATTACCATTTGCTTTAGAAGCAGCGCCGTTACCATTTATAATACCTGCTGTATTCGGTCCGGATGAGGCAATCAGAGTATCGTGCAATCGCTTTTCATACTCCTGGTGTTTTCCCTGGTGCATTTCCTACAGGAAGCAGGCATCCGGCATGAATAAACATATGAAAGGTTTTATTGCGTTTACGATAGCTACCTCCTTTGTGAAACTGGCCTCGGGATCGCCCAGCTCATGTAAGTACATGCAGTCGCCCTTGGGACACTGCTGGTTCTTCATAAAGTGGCTGCAGTACTTGGTCGTGCCCAAGCTGGTTTTTATCAGCCGCCCGTCTATCATTATGTTGTTGACGCTCTGAATGGCCCGCAAGGCGTCCGAGTTGTGAACGTATGTGACATAGGCCGAGGCAGATGGACCCTTTAAATCAAAAATGGATGCGGATAAGTAAACAAAGGTAGAAGCAGTTGGCTTCGGCTTAGCCGAAACTATGGATACCCTTGCAGATATTGATCTAATCAGAGATCAGAGGGAATTTACGAAAATTTCAATACAATACTTGTTTGTGGCTGTAGCCCACCTGTTCTGGTCCCTAAAAAATAAAAACGTTTTTAGATTTAACACCAAATTTCGCCTTGAATAAATATACAAAATAATTGAACATATATACAGATATATATAATGAGAAATTTTCGCTTACCAAATTTGGAATTATAAAATAAATTTGGATAATCTGTTTCTCGGTTTCAATGAGAACTTCATCTCAAAACTCATTATTGTACGAGTTGTTCTCACGGAAACCAACCTAAAAACAAATGGCTCATCAACTCGGGTATGGGTGGACCGACACCACCATTGTTTATGTTAAAGGTAGGTAAATAAATAATTGAATCTTACAACTCTTACCTGGACCCCGGCATACGTGGTACTTGGATTTATAACGACTTTATGAATTTTCCCATATTTACCAAAATACTCGTGTTTCTTTAATATCTGCAAAATCACAATCAGAATGTTAACAACGCTCTCAACTCTAGCTTCGGGCTCAACCTACGTCTGCGTCAGCAAGTCGCGGCGGCAAGCCAACAACGAAAACCAAGTTCTTTTGGACCACACGCACGTTGGCCAAGTGCTTTCGGTTCTCCGTGATCTTCTGTTTTCGCTGTTGGTCCCTTTGGCGTTTCTGGGACTTGAAGGCTATCATCTAATGGTATTTGAAAAACAATTTCTTTCGTTAGAAGCCAATCCAAATGTTAAGGCTATCATGAACTCACTTCTTCCTGCGTTAGCGGCTTAAAGTCCGCCGGATTCTCAGGATATTCCTTCCGGCAAGCTGGACACAGCTTGTTCTCATCCGTGCGGATCCTATGCCAACAGAATCGGCAGATCTATAAGAAAATACACGAAACTTAATTCGCATCGCGATAATGGGTTGGTGGTGTCTCATGCTCACCTGGTAGCCGCAGGTGCAGGGAAAGAATGTCAGATCGTCCACCTCCAGAGGCTCCATGCACAAGGGACACTCGACGGCGTCATCATTGCTGCTCAGGCCATTCATTTTTGTTAAGGTGTTTATCGGTAGTTTACGAATTCCCAGTGCTAAATTTTAATTTACTTTTGATAAGAATGGGAACCAAGCTGAAAAATATTTAATACAAATTATACCATTAACTTAATGTTGTGACAACTAAATCAAGGTAGGATAATACATATTCATTAAGAAATCGCTTTCTGCTTAATTAACACCAAAAATATAGCATGATTCATCCTAAACATTGCCATTTTCATTTTGCATACTATGAAAGCTAGTTTACGGAACTTGGCACCCCTATGAAAACAAGTATGAAACTTGGCACCTGTGGATAGACCTTGCGTCTTGTATTTCTGCCCAGCAAAAACAATAATTCCCCGGGAAAAAAGTTTTAAACAAATATCCATGGATTGATCATAGGTGAGTGATGAATCACTTTCATAACTGTTCTGCGTTATACATCGCTGCGACCAATGTTGATTACATCCACTTTCATGTTTACGGTTTCAGGTAAGTGTCTTTTGTATATATACAAATGGCACTCATATGTATATGTATGTACATATACATATGTATATGCACGACCGTCTGCACGCATACAAACAAGTGTATTTTTAAATATGGATACCTTTTCATAACAGATATCAAAAAAGATTTTAACGTATGTACATAAATACATATGTATTCACAAGCACAAATTACAGCTTTCTTTGTGGAAAAGAAAGTATTATTAAGAGTTTAATAACCGGTGGTATATATGTCCATATGTATCAACTACAATATGTGGGGCCAGTTTGCATTATTTATCTATTGCAACAACAACAAATTTTTGTTGTACATCAGTAATTTGTTAACCTACTATAAATGCGCACATATGTAAGCACCATGTACATATGTACGTAGCACGTACATACATTTATTTTTGCTACCACTACCACTCTATAGGAAACATTCCCTGCTATGCTTTACGTGAACAAATTTGGGCAAGAACTCCCAAAACGCAAAACAAACTTTATGGGAAATCGATTTATAAGGGAATAACTATAAGCAAATAGGAAATAAAAACGATAAATGTACATAAGCAAGTGTATATATACATACACATATGTATGTACACGTAACACGTATGATTGTAGGTGTGATGTAGGGTTTTCTTTATTCACTTTGAATACTTGATGGATATTCAATTTGGAATTGAAATTGCAGTTTTATACTTTTGAACACTTTTTAATATTATTATGAATACTTGGTAGCAAACGTATCAAACGAAAGTACTAAGGCTAAAAATAAACGCAAAGTAAACGAATGGATTCGCCAAATTAAAGACTTCAATTTTTTTCACACGAAACATTCGATATACATACATACATTCACAACTCGATACATCGATAACTTCTTGAAAAATATATAGGTGGTATTTATTATAATTTTTGTTAATTTTGTTATTTGTCAGATATTTTAAAAATCCTCGTATTTCCAATTGCCGAACTGATAAAAATAGCCTGGATTCTTAGCAATATCTATTTAAAAAAATATATTAAACTGCAAATTTAAGTATCGGGTTTTCCGTGATTGCTAAAACGTCCAATGTTGATTTTTAAAAATCGGATTGCTTCGTGATAGTACCATCTAAAATGAAATATTATCTTTATTTGTGTTAGTCATATAAAATGTTTAAAATATTATTAAACATTTTATGTCATAAGCCCGAATAAGAGTTGTAAAGTAATGCCCAGCTGAGCTGAAAATGTTTTACATGTCCAAGATATTCCAAGCGTTCCAAATACATCGGTACAAGAACAGCCCAAATATTTACCACGGTCACGGCTACTTTTAAACAGAAAAGTAGTGACTTTAAAATAATTGGGGAAAAGTAACAGGTTGACAATTGGCGATCCCTATTTACGTTTTTACTCGAAGTTCGTCCGTGGACCGCTGCACCTGTGAAAATCTTAAAATGGTACGTTGCCGGCTAAATATTAGAATATAGTACACAGTATCAAATTATTATTGTTAATAATTTAAAAAAAAATGAATTTCAAATGCATACGTTGTATATATACATGCATACTCACAAAGTTTTACAATAATATTGTACAGTTATGGAAGTATGTGTGGATGTGGTTGGCAAAATTTTTTCTGGAAATTTAACATTCATTCGACCTCTCTCGCCCTGCTAATCTTTAAAACCCACTCTGACGCAAATTCATACACACATGTATACAATGTACAATGGCGTTGAAGAGCATCAAATGATTTTGAATGCAGGCTAATTGGCAATTGACTAAGATAAAACAATTTGTTGTTCGTTGTCATAATTTTTTTCCAGCGTAGATAACTCTTATATAAATGGCATCCAATACTTGATTGCGAGCCGCAAAAGCAAAGTCCAAACATAGTTCAAATGTCATATCTTATCATAATTGGTAAACACAGCAGAAGTTCCGGTTTAATCCATCAGCAAATTGCATTGTTTTTTCCTCCCACCGCACACGCATTTATGACTATTTTGAACGTGATATCCTACGGCACTGTTGCATTTGTGTGTGTGTGCATCGGGGAAAACATACACAATGGTAATATGCCAGCAAGCAGTGCCCTACATTTACAAAGTTGCTTTCCTAGCAAAGGATTAACTGAGATTGCATAACAGGGATGGTGTGAAGGTTAACCTTTTGCTGTTTTATACTAATTTCCGCACCTTTAACTTATTACACAGTATCTGCAAATCGAACACACTCTAAACAAGCACTAAATAAACAATTAGTGATATATTTGTTTGTAATAGTTATTATATTTGCACTAAAAATTCGATAGGGAAATCCTTTTGTTTGAACGCAGAAATGTGTGCCAACCAACTAAATATCTAAAAATAAATAATGTAATGTAAGTAAAATCCAAGGCAAAGGCTGGATGGAAAATTCAACATTAGCATTAATGTATAATTAGCGCAGCTGCATTCTATAATTAGCTGCAATTTCTACCGCAAACATTAGTTAAAATGGGCACGAATCAATAGGGATAACCAGACAAAGACCTATTTTACTAGATTTAAACGAACCGTTTTAAACTACTTTCCAGGCTGAACCAATTCGTGTTGTTGTGACTGGTGCTGCTGGCCAGATCGCCTACTCCCTGCTGTACATGGTCGCTCGCGGCGAGGTCTTTGGCAAGGAGCAGCCCATCATTCTCCATCTGCTGGATATTCCGCCTATGGTCGGTGTGCTCGAGGGTGTGGTCATGGAGCTGGCCGACTGTGCTTTGCCGCTGCTTGTGCAGGTGGTGCCAACCACCGATCCGGCTGTTGGATTCAAGGATGTGTCGGCAGCCTTCTTGGTGGGCGCAATGCCCCGCAAAGAGGGAATGGAGCGCAAAGATTTGCTCTCAGCGAACGTGAAGATCTTCAGGACACAGGGCCAGGCACTCGATAAGTTTGCCAAGAAGGACGTGAAAGTGCTGGTCGTTGGCAATCCGGCCAATACCAATGCTTTAGTGTGCTCCTCGTATGCCCCGTCCATTCCACGCGAGAACTTCTCGGCCATGACCCGCCTGGACCAGAACCGTGCCACCTCCCAGATCGCCGCAAAGTTGGGCGTGCCCATTTCCGCCGTTAGCAACATCATCATCTGGGGCAACCACTCCTCGACTCAGTATCCCGATGCTGGCCAGGGCAAGGTCACAGTCAGCGGTACCTCAAAGTCCGTTGTCGAAGCTCTAAACGATACGGCCTATCTGCAGGGAGCCTTCGTTGAGACGGTGCAAAAGCGAGGAGCCGCGGTTATTGCCGCACGCAAGATGTCATCGGCCATGTCTGCTGCAAAGGCTGCTTGCGATCACATGCACGACTGGTGGAACGGCACCGCTCCCGGCAAGTTTGCCTCAATGGGCGTCTTCTCTGACGGCAGCTATGGCTCGCCAAAGGATGTGATCTTCTCCTTCCCCGTTGAGATCAAAAACAAGCAATGGAAGATCGTCGAGGGCCTCTCACTCAGCGACTTTGCCAAGACCAAGTTGAGCGTAACCGGCAAGGAGCTGCAAGAGGAGAAGGACGAGGCGCTGTCTGTATTGGACTCGAATGTGTCGAACTTGTAATGTGGACGAGTAGTTGACCTTAAGCCCGAATTAATAATTTCATAGTTGTGCATTTAGGAACAAAGTTCATGGCAATAAAATCAATTTGTAAATAAATCAAAAGTGTACGCTTCCTTCAAGAGCTTGGGTATTAATGCTTATAAATTTTAAATGGAATAAGTCTTATATGAAGCATCAATTCCAATGTCAATTGAGGGTAGACTAATACTATCGGAATTGGGGTTTCCTTTTGGAGTTGACTTAATTTTGAAAGCGTAAAAAAATAGGTCAACTGAGTCCCCAATTGAAAACCAGAGCCAAGATGAAACCAAGAGAGATCTATACCGACTAGGAATGGAAAAAAACTATCAATACTGTATCGATCTTTGACGTGGATACCAATATATAGATCGATCTTTGAACATCGCCATATCCAATCCGCACTCGATTGTTTGACTTGCGACATTTTTCGATATATCAAATAAATTTGCTGACATTTTATTGAGCGCGATATTACATATCGGCCTTTGCCTCTCGATATATGTACATCAGACAGGGAGCATGTGGTTTTTTCTTTTCTCATGAGCCAAGGCACAACTAGAGTACAACAAACAAATAAAATCGACGGCTTTACACAAATATTATTAAGGTATAAACGTGATATTATACCATTTATTCATAACGAAATTATATTGAAGTCACGAAGTCTAAGAATTGTACAAGTTAGTTTTATGAATTTGTAATGTTGTTATAAGCGGTGTAAAATTTACCAAAAAAAGCTAAGAAAAGATCGGGACAAATGGTGAGAACGAATGATATAGAATTCTCATTGGGTTCCATGTCATGCATTCTCGGGAAAAT
>JAEIIG010002367.1:0-17267 GCA_018904695.1 Drosophila parvula
CTCTATACAAATTCCCGGTTTAATGCCCTTAAAGCACTTGGTATCTAGCTCTTTATGATAAGCCGGCGATACAAACGCTTCCATAGTTTCCTTGTTCTACTTTTCGAGGGCCACGCCCCCGTAACGCCTCCTTCAAGGATTTTAGAGCAGGATTGCGGAAGGAGTAGAGCCAGTTCGGAGTTTGAAGTTTCCCATGTCAGTGGAGTTGAACTCCGCTCCTATTTTCCTATTTCCCGCTTCAATTTTCTTTATTTTTTTTTTTTACTGAGAGGGGCGGGAGGTGTGGCATCAGCAGCAGCATTGACTTTCGATTTGTTGTTCCAGTTGTTGTTGTTGTTGTTATCTTCCACGAAGGGAAACTATTTTACCGCTCAATTGATTTTGCAATTTATTTGCGCGCATTATGCGAGAAGTGGCAAGACGGGGCAAGAGGCATGGGGCAAGGAGCTGGCTAGATGTACGTACACTCACACGTGTCCTGGGCCTTGAAAATGGAGACTGGCTGGCTGAATGGGATACTGGTGGCATTTTCAATTCTATTTACTCCCAATAATCATCATCAATGTCAGTTTCGCTGGCACTAAAATAAAAATAAAAGCAAGCCAGGCAAACAATTTTTGTTTTCCCTTCAACTACTTGCTGGTTCTGGCTTCTCTTTCTGTCGCTTGCAACAGAACGTCAACAGGATCATTGGCAAAAATTGACAGGAACAACAATGAAGCGGCAATAGAGACGACGGCAGGCGACATCGGGACAGAGAGCGAGCGATAGAGAAAACGCATTGAGAGTTTGATGTTTATATCGATTGCTGGCAATTTCGTGAATTACAACAGACAAACACTATGGGGGCAGATAGGGGGAAGCCGGAAGAGAGGAAGAGCAGAAGAGGGTGATCTGGAACAGGGTGGGGACTCGCACAGGAGGGGGCACACACTTGAGACACGTCGCCAGCGACGTGAGCATGCCGCTGTAGTTTCTCCCTTCGTGGCACTCTTCTTATTGTAAACACTATAGAAAATGATGTTCTAGCTTTAATTTAATTTATTTTATTATTGTTACTTGATCCTAGCTAAGTTTAAATAAATATTACATATTTTTTTTAGCTTTAAAATATATTTTAAGTATCTCCCTTCAGTATAAAATATGTTTATCATCATCATGATGGTATTCACTCATTTTCCGCAGTGTAATTGTTGTTGTGGCAGTGTTGCCATGTAGCTGGCGTTTGTTGAATTGCCAGAGTGGAGGACAAGTAGTGTCGGGGTCACCAATTCAGGAGTCACAAGTCCTTCCAGCCCACACACACACACACACTCGGTAGTGGAGTCCGGGAGTCAGCAAAGCGGGACGGTAATCAAAATATGCCCCAGGTACAGGCGACAAATGTTTTCAGTTAAAAAAATAAGTTTCTATTAACAAAATATTCAGTATATTATAAAAAATACATTTATTAAATATTTATTAGTTAAAATTAGACAGGAAAGTTACAAGAAATATTATAAAAATACATAAGAAATGTAAATATAATATAAAAAGAGATAAAACCTTTTCTTTCGAGGAAAAGGATTTGGAAGTCTCTTTTTAGATTAATATATATATTATTAGTATCATTATTATTATTATATTACAATAAATTATTATAATTATTATACTATTTAAGGATTGTAATACTTTAAGCTCCATTATTATTATTCTTATTAATTTCCTTCCTCCTAGCCTTTTATCTTCTACAATTACAACTTAGTTAAGTAAAATTCTTTGATGCTCATTGTTCCTTTTCATTATTATTTCTTTTTTTTTCTATTTATTATTCATAAGTTGACTTTTGTTTCTTGTATTTATTCTGCTTTAATAAAATGGAAAATACCATTTGTACATTTTGGATGAGTGTGGCAAAGAATGCAGCTGCCGTGTTGCGATTTTCCACGCCCAATGCCTTGCTACTTGACTGCTGCTCCCAGTTTCCCCCACCTCAGCCCACTCCACCCCCATTCCACCCCACTCCATCCCTCACTCCCCTTCACCCCTTCATCCCTCACTCCCCTCTGTGATCTAAGTCCGTTCTGTGCCGCCACGTTCACCCATTCACCTCACACACTCGCAGCGAACACACACATGCACTCGGAGACAAAACTAAAACAACGAATTACGTTAAATCAGTTTTTATACACTAAACAAAGGTTTCTTCACTATTTTAAGTACTTCAATTTTTGGCACAATAAGTAACTAAATTTAAGTGCATTTTGTACGATTTTTGGCCAAAGTTTAAGCCACATAAACAATGCATTACTGTTGCTTAATGGGAAGTCTCAGCTAAAATTGCAACGGTTACAATTGTCAGCTCCAAAATCGGAGCCAGTGAAAACCAATTGAGTTATTCAAATAATTTGGGAGTTAAATATATAATATAATATATTTTGGTAAGTCCTTGCCAGTCATAAATGGCATCGAAAGTAAATGGATTTATTCAAAGGGTATTCAATGGCTGGCCATTTGGTGTTTGGCTGTTATTGCTGCCGCGCTCGGCTCCCTTCGCTGAATTGTCTGAATTGTCGCAGGTCCCTTATCCTGTCCTCCCTGTGCACCCTCCGTGTTAACATCCTTTTCGTCCTTTTTTTTTCGTCTTTTTTTTTTAGCCCACCCGCCACTCCGCCATTTCGTTTTTTTTTACGCTGACGCAGGAAAGTGTTGCATACTTTTCGGCTGGCATTTGTTTTTATGCGCACGTTTCACGTTGCCCGTTATGTGCTTGATTGAAGTTTGTCTCAGCTTCCTCGTTCCATCGTCCTTTGACAGCTTATTTTCCTGTATCCTTTAAGGCTTCTTCTGGCCAGCAGATTGCAGTTTCCCAAACTGCGACTTGTGACAGGTGTACATACGACTAAAGAGAGACGACTCAGTGATCTTAGTTAAATCGAAAAATCTTTAAAGAACTCTCAAATAATATTCTCGCTCCGATAATATTTGGGAAATATTGAAATTTCGTTATTGGAACAATTCCGAGAAGACGCAGCTTGTATTTTCTTGTCGAATGTAGCTGGGGATTTCGAGGGGGTTTACTGGGGATTGGTGGCAGCTTAGCGACAAATCCGCTTGTCGGGACAAACACTAATACAAATACAAATACAGAAATGTACAAGCATAAAACACACTCACACAGGCGAATAAAAATTAACAACAAGGAGTAAGCAGCTCACGCGCTAAGCCCGCATAATTTGCACAAAATAACAAACAAACTGCCGGGCACAAGCACACATAACATGCTTAAAAATAGATTACAATGGTATAAAGTTAACAATGCGAGCGCCCACACGGACCACGCCCTCCTTACATAATCCCCCCCCTGGCAGGGGGGAGGGGGTGTCGGTAAATAAATTCACTCGCGGGTCGCGCAGCAAACAAAAATTTGCAGCTTTCTATCGCATAAATAAAGTTTAAAATAAAGTGCGAATGAAGAAGGAAGCTATGGGTTGGCTATGGGGCAAAGGCGTGTGGCGTTTTTCGGGGGGGAGTTCGAGGGGACATGGGGGAAAAAACCACAAAGTTCACACGCAAAGGCGTTTGCCACGCCCCCGCCTCTCACACCTACCAACACACACGAGCGGGCGCCCAAGCAAACGTCATTTAAAAGTTATTTAGACGCTAGTTGGTGTTTATGTAAAAGTAGCTCTCGAGGCTAAAAAAAAACCTGTTAAGGGGGGTGAAAAAAACTGGGAAAATGGCGGGAAAGTGTGGGAACTTTGAGAAAACTCACTGGTTTGAAAAAAAGAATGGTAATGAAATTAGGGATGGCAATACAGATCGATGTATAAAGGTAAAAGGCCTTCGATAATTTTAGATTTATCTTTTAAGTATGATATCAAAAGTATGGGTTTCCGAACCATAGTTGCCTTTAGTTTTTGTTATTCCATTGTTTCCTTTAAGATCAGTTAAACTAGTTATCAGTTACGATATTTTTCGATATTAAAATACCGATAAGTTATCGCTGGCGTATTTATTTTCGATATGCATCCCTAGATCAAACGGGCAGCCAAAGTAAAAAGCAACTTCCGCTTTGGGGTTTTGTTTAAACAAACTCATACACACACTAGCACAAAGAGCATACACACACACACACACCAGCACCAAGAGCATACACACACACACACCCTTACAAAGAGCACACACACACACAAGCACTCATACAGCGGCACGCGAGTGAGCACGCACATACAATGAACTAAACGCTACGTGCTGATTACTGCTAACGCAAGGATTTTCCACACACACACACCCAAGCGCCACACATACACACACGCACACAAGTGCAGCTGGAGGACAGCATCGCAGGCAACAAAGCAATTTGCAGTCGAATGCCAAAGAGAAGGCGGCCAAAAATGAAGCATCAGGAGATATCCTTTACCTTTAACTTAATTAAACATCAAATATAAGTCTTAAAGAATTCTTTTTTTTAAGTTTCCAAATAGAGAATGTTTTATTTTAATTTAAAAAAAAATACACACTGATTTAGATTAAATTTAATAACATTATTTACCTATTTAAAGGTGCAATTTCCCAATTAATTTGTAAGCAACTTAAAGTAATATAACCAATAGATGGTAGAACCCATGCAACCCACTGAGCTTGCTTTGCCAGGGTATGTGAAAAAGGCGTCGCCAGAAATTACTGCAGGTCCTTATTGTTAGTTTAGTAGTTGTTTGCCAAGCATTTCACACGCGACACACACGCAAAACACCCAAACAAACGCAAACAAGCAAACAAACAACTCCAACACACGCACACACAGGCGGACAAGGTTGGACAGCTCTTAACAAAATATTTAGCATGTGAGTAAATTTTAATACCTGGCAAAGCAACAAGACAGCAGCCGTTCTCCCGCACCTTTGGCAAGTTTTGAAAATTTGAAAAATCAACAAAAAGACCAGGCACACAAACAACAAAAAAGGAAAAAAAAGAGTTGTGTTGGCCATTTTCAGTTCAAGGCCTTCTGGCTTAGAGATAGAAACATATTTTGCCTAAGTACATAATGATAATAAAGTGGAACAGCAAAGAGAATCGAGATTATTGAGGGATTATAATTAATATTTGCAACCTAAATTCAGTCGAATATTCAAGGTTATTCAGGGTTATTTATTTCATACTTTTATGCATTGCATTTTCCCCATTAGCCTGTTAAAACATTTGCAAAATATCCCATCTTAAGGGGATTTCGATTATGGTTATATCCTGGTCAAACACACAATTAGCCTACGTTGTCTCATTTCGGCCAAGTTTGGCCCGAGGCATCGGCCGAAAGTCAGGCAAATGCAAACAGATGTGCCGGCGTGTTAGTCATCAAACACGTATATGAATACGGATTTATGTGTCCTGGATTTCTATCAATATATAATGGCACTTCAAATTACTTAAATTAGCCTTCAGACCTCTCTCCTTCTCTCTGTGTGTGTGTGTGTGTCCTTAATAATAAGGCTTATAAATCACACACACAATAGCATTGGCCAGGAGCAGCAGCAGCAGCAGCACATGTCACATCCTGTTTGGCCTTTTGATGTTTTGGCATTTAATTTGTCACATTTTGTCGCCTGCCAAAGGGGGGTCAGCACATTAATTGGTAATTTGATACAATTTGCATTGCTTAGTTGCTGAATTATTTTAATTGGGTGTAATTTTACGGTCGCATTGATGGCCCTGACCGCAGGCCATTGCCTAACGAGCTCGCATGCCAATGCAGAGGACACAACCTTCAATGTACAGGCCAGAAACCAGGAAAGTATCCCTTTTTTGGTATGGAAATTGCCCAGAGAGAATGCCTTTAAATTGGTCAGTTGATGCCAGTTGTTGTTGCCTTGTAACTGGTTAGTGGAGAACAACTGATTGAGCAGATTGGCTATCAACCCAAGGCTATGTCCCAAGGGAACAGGATGCAGCCAGCACTCTGGCTAAGATGGCATCGGGTTTCCCTGCCACACAAAGCTGTCATAGAAACGGCTATTATGCTGCTTAAACATCGGTTTCCATCGCTAGTTTTCCTTTGAGAAATGTGTTAGTTAAAATAGTTTTTTTTTTACAAATTAATATTCGCTTTAGAAAGTGTGTAAAGTCTGGTTACAAAAACTTTGTTGCATTTTTTTAGGCGCCATTGAATTTGCCTCTCTCTCGTTCGTCTATAGCCCTGTCCCTTTCATTTTCAGTTTGGCAACTAGTATCGTTGTTGTTGTGCGTCGACAAGCGAGCAATTAGCTGTCATTTAGTGTCGGCTATAGCCCCCCTTTACTGGCCCTTCCCTTTTTCAGCTAACCTCACCACTCAATTGACCCTTTCTTGTCACTCTGCAGTTGACGCTCGGGGGCGACATTGGCATACCGAAAGTCAGCGGGCCAACACAATGCAGGCCTGTTGGCCAAAGAGCACAGCATCCCTTCCCCCTTTTCGCAACAGCCTTTCACCCTTTCCCTTGGCTTGTTCCATTATATCGTCAAACGCCATTGACAGGCATTTAAAAAAGGAGTTGGCGGATTCCTGAAATCCTGTGCTCTCCACTCTGGTATTTCCTCCAGCTGCGCTTGTATTGCCACAGTAAGCACTCAATATAGTTGATAAATAGATGAGAGTTGCTAGGATTTCCCTTAATTAAATTATATATTATTTTATTTGTAGTTACAAAATGGAAGCTTTATTTGAAACATAATTATGAAACACTTTTCCAAAAGCCACCTAAGTTTCCTTAATTAAATAAATATTTCCAACACTTATATTAGAAGAAATCAAATTATAATAGATATATAATACATTATAAAAGGTATTTGTTCATCATTTCATAGCTCTTACTGTACCACGAGTATCTCTGTCCGCATCTAGATGTATCTGTATCCGTATCTGTCTCTGTGTTGCTGCTTGTGTGACGGCAACCGAATCTGCATTTGAATGGCAGACATCGCTGGGGCACTGATTGATTGATTGACTGCATGATTTATTGGCTATTTAGTTGCGGCAGCAACAAATTAGCTGCATAAACCAAATTCTAAATGCTGCGTAACCCTCTCTCATCGTTTATTTGCCGTGTGTGTCTGTGCGAGTGTGTGTGTCTTTAAGCACTTAACAAACTTTTGCGTAGGCAAAGTTTACCCAAATGTGTGTGTGTGTGTGTAGGGTTAGAAGGGGGCGGATGGGGGCGGAAAGGAGGCGGGGCACTCTAAACAAGCAATTGCAACTCATTAAGCGTTGACTCTGCCGCAACGTCAAAGTTTGTAGCAGGTAACCAACAACACCCGAGGGCAGCTTTTAGTCATGTAAAGTGCCTACTATTATTTAGAAAATTATTAAATTATTTTGTTTAAGCCACGTTAAGCCTCATAGAAAAATATATGGCGTATCTATAAGAGCTCTTTTAATAAACAAATGTAGGAAAAGAGCTGTTAAATGAACATTTCACTAATTAATATTTATAATTACAATTTTCCAAATAATCTTCAATTCAATTTTGTTTTCTTTTTGTGCTGGAAACTAATACCAACTATTTAAACAGCCCTCGCTAAGGTCTAGACAACGTGAACCGACGTTTAGCTGAACAAAATCACCAACAGCAATAACAACAAGTTGGTTCTTCCCTTTTTTTTTTGTTCCCCAACGAAAACCAAACAAACTTTCTGCTCTTCCAGGCGAACTATTCCTTTTTTCCCCTTACTGTTTTCCTATAGCCCCATAGTCCCTTTTACCTACGATTGTTGTGTAATTTGCACCTATCGATGCCCGAAGTTTGCGAATCGAAAACGCTAGAAAAACGAACTTTTTTAATGAAATGCCGAATGATATGAGGGTAGTCTTTGCTGTTGAGAAAGAGAAAATTGAACTGCCCATCTATCTGACGAGGCACCGAGAGAAATAACCCATAAACCTTAAATATTAATATGGAAATACGTGCTTAATTCAATTATAAATATTAATCTTTATTTGAAGACAATTCTTTGGGGGAATTCTTTGTGAAAGTATATATATATCATTTGAGAGAACTGTAGTTTTTCTTTCCGTGTCACTGTTTCATTTTCTTTCCGCCAATTCGATTGCTGCTGGTGTTTTCCTTTGGCCAATAGACTTCACATTAAATTTCACTAATAAAGCAAACAATGCGTGGCATCCAAAGGGGAGGAGTAGGAGGGGGGCCCAGCAAGGTAAACAACAACAGATGAGAAATTGTTTAGGGGGGGAGAAGGAGAGTGAGTCCTGCGAGGAGGATCGTATCCTGTCAGTGGCAGTCGCCTGAATGGCGAGGCAAACGTGCAACACTCATACGTCATGTTGGACGAGCGAGAGACGACTGGAGACGCGCTAGTGAGTGAAAGGGAGTAGGCGATAGCCGAGGGGGATGGCATATGCCTGGGGGGGGAGGGGGTAGAGGAGGTTGGTTGGGAAAATTCAGGGGAGGGAAGCTCAACGGAGCAGCAACGAAACACGCACTATGTAATGGCATTTTTATGTTGCATCACGTACTGGTCATAAGTCATGTTTAGAGCACTGACTGCTGCTGCTCCTCGGAGCCAGACCCCTGCCCATGGCTGCCCCATCCCCCCCACCACCCCCCTCCTACAACAAGTCAAATGAACTGTAGCTAAATTGGCCCTGTCCTGCTGAAAATGTCCAACTGTCAGTCAGTCGGCGGCGGGCAGCTTAAACGGATATTACAAGGTGTTGGCCAAACATTGACCGTACATGAGCTTAAAGCAAAATTAACTAACTAACAGGGGAGCAGCCAGAGGGGAGTGGGGGGGTGTGCGGAAAGTAGGTTCGGAAAAATCAGGAGATGGGGCACCCCCGCCTTAAAGGCTCCGCTTGAGCCGCTTTGCTGACCAATAAAACAAAAGCGCAATCCTTTGTGGTGTCTGAAATAGAACAAAGTCCCTTCTTTGTTGGGAAAATCAAAATAGGACTGAGGCTGAGGTAATGATTAAAAATTACCTCCTCTAATAACCAGCACCTGGCTACCAGTAAATTCAATTAAATTTAATTAAATACATCTATATACCATATAAATATATATTTCTAATTATAAAAGCTGTTTCCAAATAATCTTAATTGTTGGCAATCAATCTGGCACTTTGGTGAATCATTTCCCGGTGAATCAGATTCAAATTCCCTTTAATTTATTAACTTAAACAGCTGGAACATCAAACCGAGTCATAATAATTAAAAGGTTGCGTATTAATAAACATTTACAGGAAGAAATCGAATGTTTTTCGACTGATTTAAGGTTACCCAAACAAATCTTTAAGATATACAATACAATTTGATGTATCTGTAGCATATTTTCTGCTGGCACAAGTCCGTCATAAATTCTCGTTTTAAGCTGCTTAGTGGCCTTTAAATATTTCAGCCATATTTCAGTTAAGGCCAACAAACTGCACATGCTAAAGTTCGGCGTCTCAACTTTAACGCAGTCTGGCGGATGCCAGCAAAAGATTTTCCCATAGTTTTCATGGCCAGCTTATAGTTGCTTTTTGCAGCTCTACTCTACTCAGCTACTTCATCAATTTTCCCTCAGTTACACCCACTAGCCCCGTTTTTCCCGCCTCTGATACGCTTTTCCATTAAAGACAGCAGCCGGAGCAGTTGCAGACACAAGTCGAGGAGTAGCCTTCATGGCCATAACATAATGTTGCCCACCCCTTGCCCACCCCATTTTCCCCGGTGCTAATTTTCCCCCAGTTTTGATTTATTTGCCTCGACATTTATACACAAAAGCCGCGAGAGTGGAGCTGATGAGCTGGGTGGAGGAGGCTGAGGGGGGGCGTGGTCGGTGGCAATGCCCCCAAAATCATAAACTACACGGCCACACCGACAATTGCCAGGCAAAGAGGCGATAAATAATTTCCCTGCCGCTCCAACTGGCTGCGGTTGGTGCTTCTTTCATAATTCCGAGGGCTTTGATCAAACGTCAGGACCTAAGCCTATTGGCCACGCCTACCACGCCCCTTCCAGAGAGCAGCCAAAAATAACGCCCACCACTTGAACTTCGAACTCGGTTTGTTGTTTCTGCTTTTTATGATTTACGCAGACGGCGTATTCCTTGTGTTCTTTGAGATACCCTGGAAAATCGACAAAAAAAAGGAGGTTCTGTTTATATGGAAGTGAGTTGTTTTTAAAGTATTTTTTATATTATATATATTTTTCATAAATATATAAATAAGTCTGCATTTCTCTTCAGAAAGTTATATAAATAAATTACGCCATAAAAATATATAAAATCATAATATTTATAAGAAAGAAACTACACTTAAAGTAACCCTTAAGTTTCTTAGAATCTTTTTATATCGTTTCTGATATTTTTAAATACCAAACTTATTAAATTTAAATATATTTAAATATATTTAAAACTATTTAAGGAGCATCCCTGCTTTGGTTTATATCAAAAGAAGTCCTTGTGCTCCCTCCTCATCGTTGTCTTTGACCCAAAACTCTTTGGTCAATCGGACAGCTCGCACTCCTTGGACGCTCCGGACTTGGACCTGGACACGGACTCCTTCCATCCATCCATTTGGCATTTCTCGTTGGTAGGTGTGTTCCCTGGGCCTTTGTCCGGGCCTCGAACTTGAATTCCATTTCGTGGCATGCTGATTAATGAATTTGATAAAAAGAGTTTTCCACACTGGCCCAAACGCTGAGATCCCCGCACACTTTTCTAATTAACATGACCTGCTGCCATATACACTATATAAGGGGGACATTTCCATTATGGATCCGGTGATTTGTGCGCCCCGATAAGCGCACCTTGCTCGAGGAGACCACCCGAACGGGTAGCGGGTTATGGGCTTCACCCAGCTATTGATTCGAGATGAAGTCGCCTTTTTAATTAATTAAGTGGTTAGCCGGGCTCCAAAAAATAGTAAGGGGAAAGGGAACTTTATGGTGAGGGAAACGGGAAACGGGAAACGGGAGCAGGACTCTTAGATAACCGGACAAATGCTGGAACAACTCCCAGGCAACTCCTTCTGATCAAGTGGGCCCCAAGGACTCGTAAACATGGCCAACACACCAAACGTGTCCCGGCACACACACACACACACTCGGACTGTGGTACGTGAGGTGTCGCCCATTTTTGAGTCGAGCCAAAAACTTTTTCACGCAGCATAATTTTTTTTTTTTTCGTCTTCTTCTCATGTTGCCGCCCCGCTTTTCCTTTGCCATTTCCCCGCAGGCACCGGCATGTGCGAAATGTAACACTTGCGGGACAAGCGGGAAAAGTCTGGTGGAAAAGTCCAAGCAAACCGCAGGACAAAACGCTCTCCGAGGACGCCGCCCGATAAAGCTGACAGTGAATAATTCAGGCGCTCGCTGGAATACTTCTCGTCGGCACTGTGAGTGCATTCACCGTCGCTGCAAATTCTTCAGAATTTAAATATCTTGGCAATTGGTTTCTATATTTCCTTTTAAATTCCATAGCTTAACAAATTTAAAAAGGGCTGGAATTATATATTTATCTCAAAGGTTAAATAAAGTCAAGTGAAGTTGAAGAGAAATTTAAACTGAGTAATGTTTTTATTTTGCAAAACATAAGCTAGGTAAAGTTTTTCTAATATTTGTTCAATTTCCTAGAATAATTAAATAAAATATTTAATATTTTGTAGAGTTTTTCAATGAACAAACAGACTTTTTCTTTATAAACTTTGACTGGCATTTGTATTTACTTATATTATTAATTTCTAGTTGTAGCTTTTTAGCCAACTTCTTTTATTTCATTTAATATTCATAAAGTTCACTAGCTCTGCTATTTAAGAAAAACTTCTCTTGCTTGCACCAATTAATTTGTTATTCATTTAAAATCTTTATTTATTTATCCCACCAGCCGCATAAATATGCTGCAATAAGAAACAGTTGTTATTTTTTATGAGAACAACATGCTTTTTTAAAGCCCATCACTTCATTTTATATTCATTAATGAACTCGACTACGGGCTCGCTATATGTACATTTATATATATTTATATATATATATCCGACGTTCCCATAAATACCGTCAGTCACTAATCCCCGCCGCATTCATTAACTTTCCACTGCCAAACTCGATGGGCGAATAAAAACAAAAGGCGAGAGAGGACGGTACGAATGGCCATTCGGCATGATTGCCCCCATTGGGGTGGCCGACAATTTGCATATGCTCAGACACGCACTCGCACTCACATTCCGGCATATGGGGCTGGGTATGTCCTTAGTCCTGCATTTGCACGTGTCTTGGACATAAAATACCCCCGTCGCACCTTTCCGGCTGATTCAGCAAACGGATTCCGATAGAGCGGCGTCGAGCGTCATTTGCAGCAATTGCAGAATGTATCTTTCCGAAAGCGAATGTATCTTTTGTGCCCGTTTACGCCCCAAGTAATTGTTATGAACTTCATTCCGGATCGCTCGAGTGTGCGTGCGTGCCCGGATTGCGGAAAAGGGGGGAAATGGGAAATGGCAGTGCGGAATGGAAATGGCAATGGAAATGGCAATGGAAATGGAAATGGGAATGCCTCAGTTAGGCGTTGCTTCGGCGGCGGTTGCCTTTCGGCAAATTGCTTTGATAATTGTTAACATCTCATGCGCGGCAGCTTAAGCTATCCTCCCCTACCCTACCGTACCCTATCCTACCCCGCCGCTTATGTCAGGACACCGCAGCCCTCCTTCCCTGCCGCCCTGGCAATCTGGGCGTGGCACTTTACACGGCAACTTGTTATTTTGTGGTTGACTAATTGCATGTGTGTGCAAAAGGAGTCCCAGTCCAGAAATCATACTTTCCATAGCGCCCCAACCTCCTTGCGAGTGTGCGAGAGCTGGAGAGCTGGAGAGGTGGGGTCTCGGTCACTGCAAAACATGGCAACATGAGCAGCAGCAGCAGCAGCAGGATCAGAGTCGGACCCCAAACCCCAAATAGCCTTAAATATATCTTTATTATTATCTATATTTTTATACAGCAAAACCACCATTATTTTTCATAGTGTTCTCCTTTAAAATGTAATTTAAAAAGCGTTCTATCTGACAAAACTTTCTTTCTATATTAATTTTAACAACATATAAATGAATATAAAGTAAAAACATATTTGTCCTAGTTAGGTACAAGAACTTGCCTTCGAAATAAAACCCTAATTAGTTCCATTTCTTGCAGTGCTCTTCAGTTTCAATGGTGAAGCCTCCCGAAAATCCAATGCGCTTTTCACAAACCGAGAACTAAATCAACGGCATCCCAGTCCTTGCTCAAATTCGGTGGCCGGAACAGGGGCAGGAGCCAGAGCTACAAATGGTGGAGCGTCAAGGGGAGGTGGCGGAATGGCACTTCCTGGCCTGCCCGGTGAGCAGACAGTGCGTATGCGTGATGCAGCAGCAGGATCACGAGTAGGAGCGGGAGCAGGAGCAGGAATAGGAGCATGAGCGGGAGCAGGAGCAGGAATAGGAGCATGAGCGGGAGCAGGAGTAGGAGCAGGAGCAGGAGCAGGCGCAGAAGCAGGCGCAGGAGTAGGAGCAGGACCAGGAGCAGGAGCAAGAGCAGGAGCCCTAGCCGGGGCTCTAAAATATACTTTGCCAGCGCCCGGGTTATGGTTTTTGCGGTTGCATTTTGCAATTTTGCAAATGATAAAGTGATCCAAGGGAAAGGCAACATGCACCCACCACCCAGCAGGACAGCAGAACCAGGAGTAGGACCCTGAACAGGCACCCGGAGCATCCTGCCCGCCTCCCCCTCGCTCTGTGGGTGTCAGCGGCAATGGTTCAAGTGGTCACAGCATGACCACCGCCCAAAGATGAATGAGCCATTGGCCACAATGCAATGGAAACTGTTGCTACATGACTGCAGTTGAAGCTGTATCAGTGGGGGGACGAGGCTTGCTCCCACCGGCGGGTGGGGGTGTTCCGCTGGGGGGAGAGGATGACCTGGTGGGGGTGGCGGCACAAACACCGCACATAAAACAATCAGCCGGCGACCACAGGCTGACACGAAACGCCGGAAGGAGCAGCAAAATGAAGTCACAGCACCAGGCCAGCAAACGGAATCCGAGCCGGGAAAGGAGCAGCACACTGAGCGAAAAGAGACACAAGTTAAGTGCATTAATTATGCAACTAATATACTGTCCAAGAGTAACTTTAAATGCCGAAATTAACTCTAAATACAATTGTTTCTATTTAATTTTAAGCATTAAATTGCTTGTCTTTGCAATTACTTATTTGAATCTTGAGGTAAGGGGTATTAAGTTGTTTACAGTGCTGGAAAATGGGTGCAAAGCGGTCGGGAAAACGAAGAAAAGTGGGCTAGCATGGTACAGGGACAAAGAAGGGGACACAATTCATACATGAGTGCATTCATTCGGTCTTCTAATCAGTTTATTTGCCATTGGGGGAAAGTAATTGGAAGTTGTTGCACTCAATTACAGTTAATGGGCGACAAGCAATCGATCCATGCCCCAGTGCACTCGTCCGTCCGTCGAGAGTTCACTGTGATTCGGTCAAGTTGTTGCAGCAAAATAATCTCGAAAGCGTACTTAATTGTTGAATAAAAATTAGTTCTTAATAAACAGTTTGGTATTTATGTTACAAGAACTATTGGTAAGGCATGAAATTGTGAAAAAGAGTTTAATTAAAATTCCCAAGTACGCATTTAGCTTGTGGTCTATAAATACGATGGATATATCACTGTTCTTGATTAAGTTTGTGGCTTACAACTGAAACAATAGCCTGATGTTTGTCTTCAGACAAAGGTTTCAGTGTTTAAATTAAAATTTCAATCGAAATTAGTTATATAAATTAATCACCGATCTTATAAACCGCTGTGAGCTGTAAACTAAAGATAATTATAATAAATCCCAGCGCCAGCTTTTCTTTTTTTTGGTTTCAATGTTATTTTAATTTGCATTTTAATGATTACACAGATTGGCTTGTCGATTACAGGGCAACAGTGGCTAGAAAAGTGTGAAAAGTGAGGGGCTTAAACATGTGTCATATAAACATTTCCCGGTGAAACTCGCCGAGCTCTCTACAACTTGCTCTTGACGCTGCGCAGAATGGGATACTTGTCGTGGCCGGTGCAGCCGCCGCGGAAATCGTCGAAGCTCAGATCCACAACTGCAATACCGCCCAGACCCTCACGCTTCACATACTCCGCCTTGATGGCCGCCGTATCGGGATCCTCGTAGCCAGCCCAGACTCCATTCTCGCCGCTGTCATCGGCGGAACGGTAGGCGTAGCTGCCGAAACGCTTTGTGGGATCGCCCACCTTGCGCAGCGGACCGTCGGCGCCCTTCAAATGCTGATTGGCCGGGTTCGGGAGCTTGGCACAGACCTCGGGCCAGCTGAGCAGGCCGGGAATCTGGGTCTGGGTGCCGGCCGGGGCAACGCCATCAGCCTCCGCCACGGGCGGCAGTCCGGTGAGGCCGGAGTCCTTGGTCAGCTTCCAGGCACGGCCGTAGGTGGCGATGCCCACATTGATCTTGGCGGCGGGAGCACGGTTCTGGGTCCAGTACTTCACCTGATAGTTGATGTTGGACTCTGGATTGCGTTCGTTCAGCTCGTAGATGGGCGCCGGGAAGTCGGCCACCTCGTTGTTGCGTTCCGGCGTCTGGAAGTCGTAGGTGTGCAGGTTCACGTAGTCCAGGTTGTTGATGATGGCCGGCACGTCGAAGAAGACTGCGGAATGGAAATCGAGACAGGATAATGGATATGAAGTTGTACAAGAGAACCTAAAGCAAAACCTACGCGACGAGTTGACATTGGGCAGAACACTGACTCCCAGCAGATAACCGTCGGGACGGAAGGCGTTCTTCAGTTCGCGGACCAGGGCCGTGAATTCCTCCTTGTGCTCCTCGGCCTTCTCGTCCACAATGAAGTCACCGGTGAAGATCTTCTTGAATCCCTTCCAGAACTTGCCAATGCCGCCATGCACCTTCTTGGCCTTGTTCTTGGGGAACTGCCAGGCGAGATCGAGGCCATCGAAGCCGTAGGTCTTCACCAGCGAGTGGGCGCTGTTAATGAATGGAATGCGGGCATTGCTGCTCTCCAGCAGTGTGAGATACTTGTTGTTGTCGGGATCAACGATGTCCTTGTCACCGCCCACGCTCAGCAGGACCTTGAGGGCCGGATACTTGCGCTTCAGGCCGGTCACCTGACGGAACAGGCTGCTGCCCAGATCGAGGTCAAGCTTCTCGTTGTTGCTCACCAGCTTGTTGCTGGAGGGATTGATGCCGGCATAGCCGTAGATCAGGTGGGTGCAGTAGGCCAAAGCGGGCTCCAGGTCGCTCAGGATGAGCTTGGAGAGGCCTTGCAAGCAGAGGGTAAAGAAAACATCAAATTTATGTTTAATTACAAAGTTTTTGACTTAAATTACTGCTTGATCTTGCTTGGTAAATGAGAGAATGCTGTTGTCTTGTTTTATTAATACAAGAAATCTGCCTTGAAATATGCAAATCTTTAAAGTTAAATACAAAGTCGTATTTGACAATTATTTATCACAATATCACACACAATGCATTCAACAGAGTAACACAAAAATAAACTTGAGTTGCGAATATAAGCCCCGTTTGCGTCATCACTTAGCGCCTTGAAGGTGGCAGCTCACCGCCAAACCTGAGTCATCCCAACAGCCGATACTCGGTTCTGCCAATTTCAATTAGCCCAAGTGGGAGATTGTGTGGGTTTTCCGCCCTCTAAAAAGTGCAATTTACTCAAATTGGCCACCGAAACACATCCCCCAGAGGCCCCAAAGTCCCCAGTCGGTGATCTTGTGACCCGCTGCCAATTATCACACAAAACTTTATGCTTTTAGCATGCGCCTATGAAAAGTGAAAATCATCTAATTGAATTGACTGCCAGGCAGTGCCATTCGTTTTCTATATGTTTTCTGTACTTTTTTTGTTGTTGTATATATAATATTTTGTACCCGATAACCCCGATCTCCTTATCGTCTAAGCTAGGTACTTACCCTCGCGAACGAAGCTGCTGCCATCGTAGTAGCAGAGCAGATGATGGGAGCCGGCGGCAGAGATCTGGCCAATGGCCAGGGATCCCACCAAAAGTGAGAGCAATGCGTAGAGCTTCATGTTTTACTGCAAAGAGATGAGAAAATATAAATATATTTAGTACAAAAAAGTGGAATAAAAAATACTGTAAAGTACAGGAATCTTCTGGAAGAAACTAGTTTCCTTTGGCCTCATTTTTGTCAGAAATATTTTGATATACAATTTATAAAAGACTTTTAAAAATATAGAATTAATGTAATGTATGTAGAAATGGTTTTCATCTACAAAAGAACCATTC
>JAEIIG010002371.1:0-37409 GCA_018904695.1 Drosophila parvula
TAACTTACACTAGACTTCATAATTCATATTCCATAAGAACAAACTAAAATCATTCAACAGCCTTAATTCTAAACTTTTGTGTGACATTTGCAGTCTACTTTAAGTTTTGGGCACCATTTAACATTAGTTTAGTTTTAATTAAAGTAATTTAGTTAAAAGTTCGTCTCTTTAAGATGACTTAAAAAAGTAAACACCATCTCCAGTTGTTATTTTATATTAAATACACTCTATCGGACTTATTTATTTAGTTTACTCCATTAATTTCTGACTTTTCTGATCCTTACAGATAGCCAAGTTCTCGTTCTCGCTCTACACGCTCATTAAGGGGATGAATCTCGGGGAGCGTTTTACCAAAACGAATT
This sequence comes from Drosophila parvula, assembly GCA_018904695.1. NCBI lineage: Eukaryota > Metazoa > Arthropoda > Insecta > Diptera > Drosophilidae > Drosophila > Drosophila parvula. Next base: position 363 of record JAEIIG010002371.1, read on the forward strand.
GAGGAAACCGTTCGTTCAGTTTGGCTGCAATATATAATGAAGCGGCACTGGAACAATAATAAAAGCGGACTTATAGCAGATATATAGAAGACTTAGGGAAACTTCTTGTACACGTAAATGAAATGTTTTGATTCACTTTTTATTAGAGCAATTCAAGAAGTTATTAGGGAAGTTATTTATCAATTTATTCCTTCGTTGCTTAATATTAATATGGAAGTGTTATTTAGCACTATTTTTGTTTTGTTTAAAGTAGAAGATTATAACTTTATACCTGAACAGTTTGGCTAGTCTTTTGGCTGAGTGCAACATTTGCTGGGCATTAACTGAATCAGAATTACAAGTAAAATCGATAATGATCGGCTAATCGGGCAGAACAGAAGCCTGCTAACCACCTGAAACGAAGCACCGCCCCGTTTCCATTTATCCATTCCCATCCCCAGGCGAAGGCACCTGCCTGCCAGGGCCAGGAGAGCCAAAAGACGATCCCCGCCAGACTGAGGTGCTGGCCCAATTCGAAGTGGTACGTACCATTGGCCGCCAGCAAGTTGCCAAAGTGGAAAAGTGGAATGGAAAGCCTGGCTGGGCGCATTCTGGCCAAACTCCAGCCAGTCCGCACAGATGTTGGCCAAATGTTCTTCTGCTGTCGAGCCGACAGGTTCTGCTTATTTTCGGTTCGGTCCGGCGCGGAGTTTTCTTAACTGTGATTCGGAATCCGGGACTTGGTTGGCATCGGATGTGTTACTCAATCTCAATCTTAAGGCCAAGAGTGTGTTTAATTTTTTTGGTGTATTTATTCTGTGTGCCCAGTGAATCCCTAGCTACCAGCATCAAGGAATCAGTGGACCTTCTTCTGGCGGCAGGAAAGTGCCAGGTGAGTGTGTTACCATTAGTTTGCCTTGCCACACATTTGCATCCAGCAGATCCAGTTTGGATCTTGGACTTGGCCTTCGCCTATTTTCACTCGGTTGGCCAACAGGTTTTCCTTGTGGCATGTGCCACATTCGCCGAAAGTAAACCACAAAAAACGATAGAGGCAAAAAAAAAAATGAAAGAAAATAATAAGAACGCCAAGGAGTTGAGAATTGAGAATGCATTTCTTTTTTCACCGACTCATTGGGTGGCAATCTTTTTTGTAATAGATACCATTTTGAAGATTTAATTACATTTTGTTTATTTAATAAGTATTTTGATACATTTCTTGCTGATATTGTATATTGCATGATACTTACCTTTAAGAAATAATTATAGAAAAACAAAACAGGAAACTAACTTTGGGAAGCCCAAGTTTGTACATCATCACAGTTGGCAACTGTATCACTCGATCGCATTCGAAATCGATCATAACTATACATTTAATACAGTTTATACATTACTTTATATTATTATATATTATTACTTTATACTTATACTTATATTTCTCAATTTTTGATAATTTCAATGATGGTAACCCTTTATAAAACTTTAAACAAATTGCTGCCAGTACTTTTTACTTTTACTTCAAAAAAAACACATTTTTCTAATTCCCAACGAATATGCAGATTGGGATAAGTATCCTTTTGCATCCAAATAATATTAAAGTAAAAGTAAAAATGAATATAAAAGCAGGCGTAGGAGAAACACACAAGTGGCAGGGACACATACTTTTATTCGACCTTCTCCACACCAGCAAAATTCAAGTATCACCAGATTAGGTTTTTAGGAATACCAAACCAAGTTCCAGTTTTAATGTTTATATCAGAGCGAAGATGATCAGGCGTAGGCGTTCCAGATCAGAGGTTCCCCATGGATTGGGGGCTAGGCAGCAGTGGCGACTCGGCGGCGGCGTGGAACCGCAGAACGATGATCGCATGTGCTGGATCTGTCTGATGAGCGACGAGGATCAGCCACGCCTGGACTGGCTGCATCCGTGCCGGTGCCGGGGCAGCAACAAGTGGGTGCACGAGGCCTGTCTCAGTCGCTGGATTACCGAGAAGGAGATGCAGGCACCGGATGTGCCCGTGACATGCACCCAGTGCCGCACCCAGTATATTGTCGTAATGCCGCCGCTGTGTCGCTTCGATGCGATCCTGAATCGCCTGGACAAGGAATACGAACGCGTGTGCCCCAGCATGCTGATGGGTATCATGTCGGGCACCGTTTACTTTTCGGGCATGTCCTATGGAGCGCTCACTGTGCTCGAGCTCTCCGGCCACGAGATTGTTCTGCGGCTGCTGCAGGAAGATCCCATCTTGATGATGATCCTGCTGCCGTCGCTACCGATGATGCTGTTGATGGGTCGCCGGTTCCATTGGGACGATACCCTTGTGCACTGGCTGAGACGACGCCAGCGCCAAAGCGTGCCGGCGGAGCAGCGGAACGCGTTGGGAGAACCGCTGCCGGGTGCCCCCTTGGACGATGACTATTTTGAGGAACTGGAGCACCACCAGGCCGACATTATGGTGTTGGAGCACTTTGGCGGCATCACGCCCGGCTTCTGCGTTGCCCTCAGCCTGCCCACCATTGCCGGCGTCCTTGGCCAGACTCTGTTCGCTTGCATCTACGAGACCAAAAAGATGCTGGCCATCGCGCTCGGCGGGCTATCTTTCGTGCTGGTCAAGGGTCTGGCTAGTGCCTACTTGCGCCAGGCACAGTTCCAACGCAGGCGCCAGCGAATCATCCTGAACTATCCCAATCGCCATCCAGGTATAGCGCCAGCTCCGTCTCGGAGACAATAGACTGGGGCTCTTACCCCGCCTTGGATTTCAGTCTAAATTTTAATATTTTCGGAAAAGAACCCTTACGATCGTATATTTATATAATAAATAATCTTCAAATATACACATAATGTTGCTGTTCAAGTTTGTAAGGCTTATACGAGATGTTGCCAGCTTTAATGGGTGTTGCTCAACATTTTTGTAGCAACATTAGCCTATCGCGTTTTCTTTGTAATTTCCCTGATTTGTTTTAAGTTCAATTAATTGATTTAAATTGATAAACAACAAAGTTTTATCCACCTCTAAGCAGGCTTTCTTAATTATTGTCTCTCCATTGCATTGAATATCAAATATTTGACTAAATTCCATTTGTATTTAAATTATTTTTGCTATGGCAAATATTATTCAATTTAAATCAAAACAATTGGCTTACATTTGCTAAAATAATACAATTTTACGACGTAAGCATGTTTGTTTTTATTTTTGCTAAATTTACAAATCTAAAAAAGGGAAAAATCGGTTGTGATGTGGCATTAATAATAAGTTATAGTAGATTACAACGTAATGGAATCGGAGAATCCGTGATTACAAACTGCTGACATTGACGCCACTTGCCAGGAGGAAGTCCACACGTATTTTTTATACTTCACACCAGCCTCAAAACAGACAGGCCCCCCCAATACTGAAATAAACAATCAATAGCAAATAATAATAACAAATGCATATATTTCATTATTTATTTATTAATACACTTGATTGCGTCAGCTCTCTCTCTCTGATTCTGATTCTGAAACTAGCGGTTTATTTAGTCAGTTCCAGCACTTAAGGGAAACTCTATCATTAGTTTTTATTCGGAATTTTATAGGTTTTACCTAAGCTTGTTAAGGGCACCTACCTCAACTTGCAAAATGTATAATTAAGCCATATAATCGATACAAACAGGTGCTTGAACTTAAGTTTGTAGCTTGTTTATGATTACTTTGATTTATTATTGAATTTCCAAGAACTTTGGATTCTTCTAAAGCTTATTTAAGACTAAATAAATATGTGTGTATTATATTCCAATTATAACACCAACTGCTCTTTGCATTGTTTATTATTGAAAACCGTAATCTTCCCGGCGAAACATTCTCTAATCTAATACTTTAATATTAACCTATTTACCTTGTCGAGTTTCGAAAAGAATTCAATTTTTGGCACACACTTGGCACCGGTTTCAAGGTCAACTATATATACATATATAAGTATATATAATATATATATTGTTGCTATCAGGGAAGTCTCGATCCTTCCGTCCATTCGTGACGCATCTGTGGCTGAACTGGAGGAGACGAGGAAGAGACGCGCTGGGAGGGAACTGAAAATCCAGGGGTCGCCTGGTCATCGCCGGGGGCAACGGCTACGTCAATGCGACGATCACAGTCCGGCTCCCAGACGACACACGTACAGCAAGATCGAATCTAGTGCGGGGATTGGATGGAAGCTGCTGCTGATACGGCGGATGCGGATGAGGGGCAAAGTACGACATTCCACGGCGAATTGAATTGCCGGATTATTCGATTATACGGGGGAAATAATCAGAAAATGCGGTGTGTTTTATTTGGTCTTTGGAAATTCCTTTTATTAACTGGCTACGACTATTACGTACGTTTACAGGGTGCTTACGGGGTAATCTACGGGGTCTAGTAGTTCCTATATATATATATATATTGTATATGTTCTACATACTACAGCTAGTTAAGAAACTTTGTTTTCTGGCAGCCTATATAGTGTTTAATGTACGAGTATATGTATTCGAACCGTTGTGGCCTAAACTAGATTTTGATGACTGTAACGACTATAGTTGTATAATAGCACTTGTAGGTGTGTGTTTGTGTGTATATAGTATGTATATAGCTTAATACATAGAGGGGTGTCTGGGCGCTGCCTCTTCTGTGCCAGCTCCCAGCTACAGCTCCTTCTCCAGCTCCACTATCTTTCTCTCTCAGTTGATTTGATGAATGAAGTTTCGCAATGCCATGGCTTCCAATTAAGTTTCAAACTCAATTGCAGCATTGCGAAGCGATTTGTTGGTAGCTCCTTAAATGGGCAAAGTGACTCCTCTGGGACTAATGTCTGCGAAAACTGCAAAGAGAGATTGCGAAGAAGAAAATGATTAATGTTTATTCAGTAAATCATTGCTTTATCGATTTAAAGTCGATATTTATATTCAAAAGCAACGATTATTTCGATTTATGTTCATCATATTTCCTTAATCTTGATATTTTGTTTTTATCTCAGAACTTAAAGACATTCTCATATTTTCGGAGCATTAATTAATGATTTCTAAACGTTCAAAAATGCACAAAGATTCTAGAAATGTTCAATTTTTTTGTATGAAATAATAATCAAATGTGAAAATAAAGAATTTGACTTTTGCACTCCATATCTCCTTGAATAATTCTTTTTATAGAAAAATAACTTTCCAAGGACAAATCTTTAAAGAAACTGTACAAAACCCACCTGGAGCAGGACGTCTTAGAACCGCTTGTTACTGCGCAGATAGGCCTTGTGGCGCACCACCTCGCGCTGGCAGGGATCGGACTCCTTGCCGGTGCCGCCACGCTCCACGCATACCGTCTCCATCTTGATGCTGAAGCACTGCGTCTGCACGATATTGAAGAACAGCTTGCCAATGGCATTCGCGTCCTCGTCGCCGGCCATCTTGAGGCAGGTGCGGAAGCGCAAGTCGCAGTTGCAGTGCGACAGCGTGTAGGGCCGGTAGTTGAAGAGGTCATAACGATTCGACATACCATCGATCCACATCTTGCAGTGGTCGTGCTTGCGGCAGCACTTGTCCGCCTTGGAGGCGCCACCCAGCTCGTTGTAGGTGCCATTGGCCAGGTTACCGCGTCCGCACCAGCGTGTATTTGGTGCGATTAGCCAGTCGGACAGGTGACGTTTCCGACGGACCCCCGCGGCAACGTCACTGGTGTGACTTTGGATGTGCGTCTGGGACTCCGACGCGGGGTCGTACGATCCGTGACGGTCGGCCAAGTGCTTGGCATCCGCACCGGGACAGGCGCCCAGCAGCTGCCAGGCTGCCAAGAGCACGAGCGGCAGTAGGAGCAGCAGGCGCGGGATCGTGGGAACATTGCTCTTGATCATCGTCATGTTGTTGTGTCAAATGTTTTCGTTTTTATTCAGATTTGTGCCTTTAAATTAAGTGTATCGATTGTACCGTCGTTTCGCGTTCGGCACACCGTCTTCACTGATTGCTCACCAATCCGGCAGCCACTGCCGTTTTATACGCTCGCCCTCCGACGCAACGCCAATGTTGCCAACTCTTCGGGTTTAAAAAAAGCTTAAAATACCCTTTGAAAAATCATTTAGTTTAGTGCGACCTTTTTGATGGAATTAAACGATAGTTTTGGCTGGTTCCTCATCTGGATATTTTTCGTTATTTTCACAATATATTTATTTCCATATTTAAATGGAAAGAAAATAATTTACTTTAAGTTATTAGTATTAGTATCCCGCGGCGAGCGAAACATTTTCTTAGCTCAGCGTATAATTTTAAGTCCAGCGCACACAGCCAGTGCTGCACAACGACTTGCTGACACAGCTGACGGAAAGAAAGGTAGAGAGTGCAATATATCGCTACTATCGGGAGTGATCGACCCATCTCTAGAGAGAGGAGGCCCATGAGCAATAGCGAAACGAAAGCAAAAACAAAAGCAATGTCCTATTGAAACAAGGATAATTGGCAAACGAGCGAGACTGAGCCCGCGGCTGGAGCTCTACTGGCGACCATGCAGCGACAACAGGCGGAGCACAAGCCGGCCAGGCTGCACCAGCCGCACAATCAAGCCCACATTCTTCACCACCAATCGGAGCTGGGTGAGCACAATAACAGCAACAACGAGACAACGACTGGCGCTCGCGTCGCATCCAGTGCCACGCCCCTGGCTGGTGCCAGCACTGCGCCCACGCCACCCCGGACTCTGGCCATTAACCAAAACCATCACTACGCCGCCTCGGACACTTCGGGGGATCAGGACCACGACCAGGAGCAGGATGATGAGCTGCTGGACTCGCGCTACGAGTGCGCCATTTGCATCGACTGGCTGAACGAGCCAGTGCTGACGTCGTGCGGCCACCGTTTCTGTCGCAGCTGCCTCAACGCCTGGCTGCAAAAGAACAATCAGTGCTGCCCGCTGGACAACAAGCGCCTGTCCGCCGAGCACGACATCTTTCCGGACAACTATACGCGCCGCGAGATCGAACAGCTAAAGCACAAGTGTCCCAACTCGCCGCTAGGCTGCTCCGTGGTGGCTTCGCCCATCGAGCTGCATCGCCACCTGCCCAGCTGTCCGTATCGCCGACAGTTGTCGCAGGATCCGCCCGAGGAGAAGTGCCCTTTTGCCAAGATCAAATGCGATTTTGTTGGACGGCCAGAGACGAATCAGTTGGAGGAACATCTCAAGGCGGACATGCCACATCACATGCAGCTGATGCTGCAGGCCTTCCAGCAGACGGCCATTGCCACCTGGCAACCGCACAAGCCCAGCACAAGTTCCAGCGGCGCCGCGCTGGAGAATGGCCATGGCGGCCAGCTGCCGCCACCGCAGCAGTACGCGAACGATGGCATGGGCATGGGCGTAGACGAGCAGATCGTCCAGACCATGTACCAGCGCATCGTGGTGCTGGAGCAACGGACGCGCGAACAGGAGACGCGCTTGGAGAATATGCAAAAGCAGCTGCGCCTCGCTCGCCAGTCGTCATCGTCGGTCGATCCGCGCTACAGCAACGGCACCATTGTCTGGCGCATCGAGCAGCTGGGCGCTTTGGTCTCCCGCCTGCGAGCCAATGTCAACAACCTGGAGTACTCACGTGAGTGCTACACCTCGCCGCACGGCTACAAGTTCTGTGCGCGTCTCAACATCCAGCCGCGTAAGCCGCATGTGCTCAGCCTGCATGTGCATCTGATGCAGTCGGAGAATGACTATCATCTGGACTGGCCCTTCAAGGGGCGCATCAAGCTGTGCATGATCCATCCGGTGGATGCGTCGCTGTCGCAGCACGACACCATTATGACCAAGCCAGAGATTCTGGCCTTCCATCAGCCGCGCGAGGCGATCAGCACGCGTGGCTTTGGGTTTTTGGAGTACGCCAACATATCGAACATCATCCAGCTGGGATTCTGTGCCGACGACCGGCTGCTCATCAAGATCGAGATCAACATTGTCTGATAGAGATATAGAGACAGAGATGCTGCTGCCGATATTAGGAACATACTTGGGGGATGGTGGGTGAGAGGATCTTTCTGAAATGTGTAGCAACTTGAATTGTATTATATTTGTGCCAGAATTTAGGGTGTTTCCAGTGCAGATCCCCTAGCCTGTGATCCTCCAGGTGGCGTACATTATACAATAACCAACCATAGCTGACATATACTATATATATTTTATATAGAACTATACTATATACATATATACCGCTCGTAGTCATAGCATCACACATGAAGCAATCTGGATGCCATTAACTATCCACTAACCAGTATATTTCCATACTAATCGATATTATCTATCTAACCCTAGAACTAGGCCTCTTTCTCCCTCATGTATATTATGGTTTTTAATCTGTTATTCCAAGCAGCTCACGTGTAGGGGCCTGGGTAATTAATATAGCTCTATAATTAGGCTATAGACTATAGGCTATTGGCTAGGCTTTCCCCTTTGATTATCTTATCAGGGCATTACGCGCGTGTAATCTTTAGTTTACAAAACATTCCTTCCCCTTTCGTCAATTTAATTGATTTTCGACTTTAATTACGAACCGAGTACGTCCATTCTTTATTAAGCATCTCATTTGGGTTGATTTTAGGCTAATGTAACCATAACTTGTACTTAATCTGCTACCTTGAGGGATTGCAATCCAGTAATTAGAGTTAAAGCCGTGTACCTTTTTCAAAAACAACGAAGGAGCACCAACCAGTATCCTTTGTAATTATTGTATTATTTGAATCCCAATACCAGTCCCCCCCTTATGTAATAGTAGATAGTAGCTATAAGAACCTCGAGTTCTGTGCAGGCTGGCAACAGCCCAGGCACACAGATCTCTGGCTCGCCAATTAGAAACTCCCCCAATAAAGGACATTTTTGTACCATCAAATTATGTAGTAAAGATTCCCTGCATCTGGGGCACCTCCAGGGGATCGCCCAAACGCACCAAGTCGTGGGAATACCCCCGGAAATGGCCAAGGCTGGTCAGAAGCTCCAACGAAACTGGCAACCGATTTCTTTAAGCCAAAAAGGCTTCATCTTTATTCTTAATTAACTTAATTAACTATTGTAGTTGTACTTGAAAATTAGCCGATTTATGGCCGCGCAGTGGTGCTTAACTAGTCTAATCCTAGCTCCAGCTCTTCTCTGTTAGCCGGGTGCCAAATGCCAAGACACGCTGCCGTCCACGCCGCCCGTCGTCTGCTGCTGGTGCTGCTGCTCCTGCTGTTGCTGCTCCTCCACGTTCATGTCAATGGCCATTGTGATGGTGGTGGTGGGCGGTGTCCGGTTCTCGATCACCTCAATAGTAACCGCCTGCGGCAGGGGCTTCACCGTTCCCTTCACCCTGCCCGGATCGTGGCTACGCATGTGGGCATTGAGGCCGCCGGACTGGGCAAAGGTCTTGGCGCACATCTTGCAGGCGTATTTGCGCTGCTCCGAATGGAGCAGCTTGTGGACGCGCAGCGCCTTCTTCCGCTGGAACGTGGAGCCGCAGACGTCGCAGACGAATGGTCGCAGACTCGTGTGCGAAACGGCATGAACGTTGAGGTCGTGGAAACTATAAAACGCCTTGCCGCATACATCGCACTTGGCTGGACGTTCGCCGGTATGCCGACGCATGTGGGCCGTGAGAACGCCCCGATCCCGACAAGGCCTGCCGCACACCTCGCAGATGCAGGGCATGCGGCCCGTGTGGCAGATGCTATGCGAGGACAGCTCCTTCTGCGTATAGAAGGTCGCCTCGCAGTCGGGGCACTTGTGCGGCTTGATGCCGCTGTGCCGCTGCCGGTGGCGCATCATGTTGCCCGACTGCGTGAAGGGCTTGCCGCAGATGTCGCAGAAAATGCCCGTGTGCTTCCAGCGGTGGCCGTGCAGGTCGCGTTCCGTCCGGAACGTCTGGTTGCACTCCTTCTCATGGCACTTGTACACCTTGGCGGGACCTTTCCGCTTCTTGGCCTTGCGCTCGGTGGCCGCCGTCTCCTTGGCCGCACCACGACCGACCTCGGTGTGCTTGACGCGACGGTGGCTCTGCAGGCTTCGCTTGCTGTTGTAGGCCCTGTCGCACTGGTCGCACTGGAACAGCATATCCTTGGTGGCCTGGCCGGGCTCCTCGTCGTCGTCGTCGTCATCATCATCTTCGTTCTCGTCGTGACCTTCATCGGGATCCAGCTGATCGCCCGTCCAGTCGAGGTTCATGTCTAGCAGGTCCTCTTGCGTCTCCACCAGCGTGTTCTTCATGGCCGCCGCACGCAGCTGTCGCGGCGCACACGCCTCGTCCTCCTCCTCCTCCTCTTGCTCATTTTCCGGCGGCTTCTGCCTCGTCTCCTCTGCTAGCTCTTTTTTCTCCGGTGATTCGCTTTCCTCCTGGCCAATAGGATCGCTCTCCTGCCTGCACGCCGGCTCGCTGCTGCTGAGGTGATGCGTCCGAAAGTGATGCGGAAAGGTCTCCAGCGCCAGACGCTGGCCACACAGCGAGCAGCAGACATCGTAGCTGGCCGGGCCGTTGCACAGGACCTCGCCGCATCGAAAGTTGGGGTAGCCACCGGCTAAATTCACCGGTGTCGGCGGTTGCAGCCTGATCATGTCGGTCTGGTCACTGGGCAAGCGGATCACTGGTTCCAGTTGTGTGCTGTTCCAGCATTTGGCGTCGCTTTTTAAAAAAAAAAAAAAAGCAACCACCACAACACAAATCCGACTCAAATCGAAACAAAACAGGCACCAGACAGTGGCGGCTGCCAGGGGGTTTGGGGTGTTTTGGACCGTCTCATTGGTGAAACTTTAATTTAGTTAAGCAAACTCATTGAAAAATGTCCTGTGTAATATAAGGTAGCATACATTTCTTATTTTATATTGCTAACACGAAAAATCCCTTGGAAAACTTTTTTGTACCCGCCACTGACATCAGCTGGTGGCTCAGTGTTGGCTAACGGTCGTATAAAAGAGCTTCTGGCTGCTATTTTCAAAAGTGCTTTATATCACGAGAAATTCATTGTAATTTACATTTAATTCAACCATCAGTTAAATATTAACTATTTTCATAATTTATGAAGCAGTAATAAACAGGTTTCGATAAGTGCTTTAAAAAGTTTCGTACGCCTTAACGGTATCTAAGTTATCGATAGCCCGTGCAGTGTTGGATAAGTGGCGCCCTCCTCCGTTGTGTATTCGGATTGGATTCGATTCGCGTATACACTTTTTTTCGAAAAGACTTCCAATTGATTTTTCGCTGTCCGCATCCTCCTGAACCGGAGCTGAGGGAAGTTACGGCGCACTAGGACACCGATCCATCTCCATTCCCGTGAGAGCCAGCCAGCGAGCGAGAACAGAGCCATGTCCGAGAGCGCCGTGCCAGCGACCAATGCGAACGCGAACGCCAGCGAGAAGATGGCCAGCTTGGTGCGGGAGGCGGAGAACCTAAAGACCAAGCTGGAGGAGGAGCGCCAGAAATTGAACGACGTCAACCTGTCGAACATCGCCGAACGGCTGGAGCAGATCGCCTACGTGAACATCAAGCCGCGCAAGGTGCTCAAGGGTCACCAGGCGAAGGTCCTGTGCACCGACTGGAGTCCCGACAAGCGTCACATTATCTCGTCCTCGCAGGACGGCCGCCTGATCATCTGGGATGCGTTCACAACAAACAAGGAGCATGCCGTTACCATGCCCACCACCTGGATCATGGCCTGCGCCTATGCGCCATCGGGCAACTTTGTGGCCTGCGGTGGGCTGGACAACAAGGTGACCGTCTATCCGATCACCTCCGACGAGGAGATGGCGGCCAAGAAGCGCACCGTGGGCACCCATACCAGTTACATGTCTTGCTGCATCTACCCGAACTCGGACCAGCAGATCCTTACGGGCAGCGGCGATTCCACGTGCGCCCTATGGGACGTGGAGTCGGGCCAGCTGCTGCAGAGCTTCCACGGTCACTCCGGCGATGTGATGGCCATTGATCTGGCGCCAAACGAGACCGGCAACACCTTCGTCTCCGGCAGCTGCGACCGCATGGCCTTCATTTGGGACATGCGCTCGGGTCATGTGGTGCAGTCCTTCGAGGGCCATCAGTCGGATGTGAACAGCGTCAAGTTCCATCCGTGCGGCGATGCCATTGCTACGGGATCTGACGACAGTAGCTGCCGGCTGTACGACATGCGAGCGGATCGAGAAGTGGCTGTCTTTGCCAAGGAGAGCATCATTTTCGGTGTGAACTCGGTGGACTTTTCCGTCAGCGGACGTCTGCTGTTCGCCGGCTACAACGACTACACCGTTAACCTGTGGGACACACTGAAGTCGGAGCGCGTCTGCCTGCTGTACGGGCACGAGAATAAAGTGTCCTGCGTCCAGGTCTCGCCCGATGGCACTGCCCTGTCCACCGGCAGTTGGGACTACACCATTCGCGTGTGGGCCTAAGCCCCATGTTTACCCGTGTATTGTTGGGGGCGCATCTGATGCCGCCTCACATTTGTTTTTCCCCTGTGTTCCGGGCTGAACTTTTCATTCTAGTCATTGTTTTCCCAAAACTTTTCCCTTATTTTTTGTTGTTTTTTTTTCGTGCGTCTCTCTAGGATATAGTGTTAATGCCATGCAGAGCGGGAACATCAGCCTTTCAGCCTCTGTCTTGGATACCGCAGTGTTATTGTGCTTATTAACTGCTGTACTATAATGATATAATATATATATATATACCGGATCTGTGTATCTAATTGCGTGTAACCATTATGCGGATAGTTATAAGTTCCTGTTCCGAAATAAATGTTGAGCGATAGCAAAAATAATGTCTTCATGGCTATATTGAAACAGCCCCTTAAAATCGTATCAGATTTTTTCCGTGCTGTGGCATAACGAGTTTAAATATGTTTATAAATGAAAATATTCTAATGATTAGATACAATTTTGTACAATATTTAAAGTCATAAAAAAGGCACAAAGGAATCCCGAAATGTTTTATTCTATAAACACATTTGAACTCCATATGCAGATTTAAAAACTAAATAAAAACGAATCACTCTGTTATTGAGGGAGTCTATCCCATGTTTATTGTACCTTTGTAGGTTTTAGCCTTCAACTAGCTTAGTCTCCTCCATATACACATTTATTTATGTTTTTATATATAGTGATATGTACATAACTGACAAAGATATTCCGTCTTCAAGTGGATCGGATTTTATGTTAGCTTTAATATAAAGGATACTCCGGATCCTTTTTTATCCTTATGGCATAACGATATTTGTGTGTGGCTTAGCTCTGGAATTTATTGAAATCTTCCGCCTTTCATGGTGCTTCTCGTAGGACTAAATAATTTACAACTTAGGAAAATACTCTCTTCAGCTTCGAAACTTGTGTTTTTTTCTGTTTTTGTGGCAACTATGAGTTGTAATACTATATGTACAGGTGTTCTATATAGATGCTACTTGATCCTATGGCCACTAAAATCCGGTCTGAAGGTGTACAGCACCTTTACGGGATTCGTCACCAGTACATCGCTGGCGGCATCTGCCTGCAGTTTGTGCACCCGCATGTGAGCTGAGAGACCCGCTGCCTGGGCGTACGCATTGCCGCAGATCTTGCACTTGAACTTCTTGACGCCCAGATGGAGGTGTTTGTGATGATAGAGCGCCTTCGGCCGGGAAAAGGCCGCCTCGCATTTGTCACACTTGAAAGGCTTCTCCGTGGAGTGCATTGCCTGGTGCTCATTGAGTAGCGATTTGGAGGCGAAACACCGGTCGCAGGTTTGGCACTGGAACGGCTTCTCGCCGGTATGCGTGCGTCGGTGGACGATCAGGGCCTCGCGATAGCGTGACCGATAGCCACATAGCTCGCACACATAGTTACGCTCCTCGTTGTGGACGCGGCGGTGCGAGGTGAGATTGTGCTGGTTCACAAAGGACTTGCCACAGTTCTCATGGTCGCACTTGAACTGCCGCACGCCCGAATGACCCTGGACGTGGCGCAGCAGGGAGCGGGAGCTCTTGAACACCTTCTCGCACAGCTGGCAGGCGAAGTCCGTGTGGACCTTGCGCCGGTGCTGGGCCAGAGCCCGGTCCACATCAAAGGTGGCCGCGCAGTCGCCGCACTTGAAGGCCTGTGGATGTGGATGGCTCATCTTGAGGTGCGTGTTTAGGTATTTCTGGGTGGTGTACTTGCGATCGCAGTGCGGGCAATTGTAGTCCTTGGGCTGGCGTTTTCTCTTCTGCAAAATAAATGGCGAGACAGTAAGAGGAAATGTTCTGACGGGTTATCTGAAGTGCCCTGCCTTGATTACCTTGAATATTGACTGCTGCTCCTCCTCGTCCTCCTCCTCCTCGTCCTTCTCCTCCTCCTCTTCCTCTTCCACCTCCTCCTCCTCCCCCTTCTCCTCCATCTCCTCCATCTCCTCCTTCTCCTCTATCTCCTCCTCCTCCTCTTTAGGGATAATGCGGATATTTAGCAAGCCTGGAGCGGCGGCCGTGATAGATGTCGGAAATGGCTCGGTCGTCACCGTGAACGTTTCAGTGAGTGGCTTGCCCTCCTTGTCAAAGTGTGCGTTCCGAATGTGCCGGGCGAAGTCGTCAAAGGTGAAGTGCTTCATCTCGCACAGGAGGCACATCAGTTGAAAGGTATTCGCCTCCTGTTCGTAGAAGATCTCTCCGCATTTTGGCCGCAGCTGCTGCTGGGCGTGCAGGCGAGCATAGTCCACGTTGGCGAGGCAGTGTCTCAGCATTCTGCACCGGCCACTTCGCTTTTAATTGACATAAAATCCTAAAACTAACTGAAAAGTTTGTAAACAAACGAAGAATTCGTTCGACAGCAGCTGCCGATAAACGATAGACAGATGTGGCAGTGCTGGAAAACAGTGTGCCAACTGTGAAGTTAACGGTTATTACAGTGCTTGAAAATACCTAATTAAAGGTTTATTACAATTTTAAACTTGGAAAAACCCAAAAAAGAACAAGACGTACGATTTTTGTTTGTGAATTTATTGGACTCCCTTGAATCAGTCTAGACAAGGCAGCTGATCTGTTACAGCTACCGGAACGGAATTCTGTTCGATGACTTGATCCGTGACCCGTTGAATCCGCTGGCGGTGCCACCGTTTGTGCTGGGCATAGCCCGCTGCCTGGGCGAACTGCTTGTCGCACTGCTGGCACTTGTACCGCTTCTCGTCCTCGTGCAACGGCCGATGGTGATAGAGGGCACGGTAGCTGGAGAAACCCACATTGCATTCGGTGCAGAAGTGCCTGAGACGCCGTTCGGCGGCGTCTATATGCCGCTCCAAGTGGGTGGTGAGCTGATAACGGGCGGCGAATCGCGCCTGGCAGGTGTGGCAGCTAAAGGGCAAATCGCCGGTGTGCCGCCGCTGATGGACATGAAGATTCCAGAGGAGACGCGTCCGATGGCCGCAATATTCGCACATGAGTCGCGGACTATCCGCGTCCCTGTTGTCTTGGTTACAACTGGCAGCATCCGCATCTTTAAGTGGCTGTGGTGGGGTCGCCATGGTCGTTGTTGCGCGTGTGCCAAAATGTAATCGCAGGGACTATTGTTAGATGCGGCGCGTATCTATCCTCCACTTTGGGTTGGCATTTGGCTCTCGCCCGATTAATTGCTGTCAAAACCAAATTGGATGGCTAATTTTAAACGCGGCCCTCGCGGGCTCTGCCGACGAAGATGACTCTTTGTGAATTAGATTTTCTGTTATATATTTTCGATCGATACAAAAGGGGTTAACCGCGCTGGTTAACCAATTCGAGAATATTAGCCACATCCGCTTCGTTAGGATTACAATTAGGACAAAAATACAATATATGTATGTATGTATATACAATTGCAGTGAGGAGAGACAACGGAACTCGATTTGGAAGCCTGATCCACCGATCACCTAACATACAGTCATCTCTATCTATAACAAACTCTCGAATTCGCTAAAAACTAGTGAAATTAATACGGAAATCATTATCGTATATACTTAGTTTCCGACTGTCTCTCTCTCTATCTTTTCCGGATTCAACAAAAAGTAATCATTGATTATACACCTGGCTCGCCGGTGTCTCCTATAGCCTATGCCTGAGTTCTTAAGCCTAAAACCGAAGGAATTGGAAGATAAAAAACGTACAACGTATAGCTTAGACTATGTCCCTATTACCGCGTCCCCTATCTTATCTATCCAGCATCCACTATCCGTTGAGCTCGTCGTTGCGGTGCTTGCGCATATGTCCGGCGAGTCCCGCCGCCTGGGCGTACGCATTGCCGCATAGCTTGCACACAAACTGCTTGGTTTCCGCGTGCAGGAACTTGTGGTGATAGAGGCCCTTCTGACGCGAAAAGGTGGCGCCGCAGACGCCGCACACATGCGGTCGTTCCGTGGAATGCATGGCCATGTGCTCCCTGAGGCCGGAGTGCGAGGGGAAGCGCTTGTCGCACACCTGGCAACCAAACGGCCGCTCCCCGGTGTGACTGCGAATGTGGACACGAAGCGTCTCCTTATTCCGGCAGCTATAGCCGCAGCTCTCGCAAACGAAGTTCTTCTGCTCGGTGTGCACCTTGCCATGGTTCCGCATGTGACGGACGGTGAAGAAGCGCTTGCCGCACCCGGGATGCTGGCAGGGCACATTACGTTCGCTCGAGTGCTTCAGTTGGTGACGCTTCAGCTCGTGTCGGGTTTTGTAGCGTCGACCGCATACCACGCACGCGGCACCGCCGTGCGCCTGCACCATGTGCTCGTCGAGGAGCCGCAGCCGCGGCAGCTCCGCCTCGCATTCCAAACAGGTAAAGGTGCTGGCGCCGCCTTCGCCGTCGTTGTCGTTGCTGTGCTCCCGCTTCAGGTGCTGCCTCAGGCTGTGCTTGTTGTGGTAGACCTTGTCGCAGTGCTCGCACTTGTGCTCCTGCGTCTGCGCCTCGACCTTCTCCTTGGGCGGCTCGTAGTCGGCGTCCTCGCTGTCGGCCTCCATGGAGGCGGTGGCGTCCTTGTGCTGGCGCAGCAGGTGCCGCTCTAAGGTCTTGCGGCTCTGGTAGCTCTTCGAGCAATGCGGGCAGGCGTGGCGGGACTGTGACTGATACTCGCTTCCTAGCGAGTCCGTTGGGTCCACATCTCGGTCTCGATCGTGGTCCAGTTCCAGGCCGCACTCGGAGTCCTCCTCCTTGTAGTCCACCTTCAATGCCCTCACCTGTCGCAAGGACTCGGTGCTGGCTAGATGGCCAGAGTTGTCCCACTTCATGATGGCTCTACCCGGCCGCTCGTCCTCCTCGTCCAGACCCGCCAGGAAGGCCGCCTCGTCGTCCCCGCTGTCGTCGTCGTCGTCGTGGCCACCGCCAATCTCGTACCAGGCGAAGGGATTAACCTGCGCCACTATTGGCACGGGAGAGGGCTGGTCACGCTCCTGCTTAAGCTCCGCCTCCGTCTTGAGGAGGCCGTTCTCAAAGTGCACGTTCTGGACGTGGAGCAGGAAGTCGCCAAAGACAAAGCTCTTCATCTCGCAGAAGGCGCAGTCGATGCGAAAGCTGTGCAGGCTCTGGAAGTAGATCTCGCCGCACTTGGCGTTCGCCATGCCGGCGTATGTGTCCGGCTTGAGGGACTTAAGCATGGTACCGGCTCCCAGCTGGCCGTTTCTCGCCAGGATTCGCGTCCCTTATTTCGAACTGATTTGCCAAAAAAACAAAAAAGCAAAAACGCTTTTTCGAGTTGCTATGCGTCAACAGCTGACTTGGGCCACCTGCGATGTACAGCACTGGTGTTGCGCACCACCATGGTCACACTTTACGAAGGCGCGCAAATTAAAAGCTGTCCATGCCGTCTAAGCCGGTAGTCTATGAAACTAAATTAAAAACTGAATTAAAATTAAAATATTCCGTCTTTTTTTCCCCGGTGGTTTTGTTCCAATTTCCAATTGTTTTATTTTATTGTACCCAAAGTAAAGCATAATTTATATTTTGAAGTATTTAGTTTACACCGTAATACAATGTTTCTTAATCTTTTATTTTATTTATTTTATTAAAACCGAAATTAAACATAAGTTATATTTTGAGATAATTCTTGCGGCTTCGCAAAGCTCTTTGAGTACGCACTGATTCGATAATTTCCGACGATAGCTTGCCAGCACTGGCGGTTGACTTATCGATAAGTAGTCCGGCAAGTTACTCTTCCTCTTCCCACTGCGTTGTGGCAACACGAGATTCGGCAATTTAATACTACATTTACATCAGATTTAGGCCCCAGCGATGCATCCCGATCTCACGGAGCGTATTCTCCAGCATTTGGAAACCGCCGGCCAGGTGGACACTCTTGACCTGGCCACCCTCTTCTCCGAGGATCATCAGAAGATAGTGGGCGCCCTTAAGAGCATCCAGGCGCATGGTGATCTGGTGACCGCTACGGTGGCCACCCACAAAAGTCTCGGCCTCACGGACGAGGGCCGAGCCGTGGTGGAGCTTGGCAGCCACGAGGCGCTAGTCTACGCCGCTGTTCCGGCCGAGGGCATCGCCCAGGCTGCTCTTATGGCCAGCGGCGGTCCCAACGCCAAGGTGGGCTTCAGCAAGGCCATGTCACACGGATGGATACTGGTGGATAAGAGCGTCAGTCCTCCGCTGGTGCGGCGCAAGGTGGACAGCATTGTGGACGGCGTGCGCGACCAGCTGCAGCTGGTGGCCCAGGGAAAGAGCGACCAGTTGCCGGCCAAGGACTGTGCCGACTTCAAGAAGCGCAAGCTTCTCCAGGAGACCGTCACCAAGAGCTTTGTGCTGGAACGGGGAGTCGAGTTCGCCACCACGCTCACGAAACTGGAGACAGATCTCACCATGGACATGCTATCGAGCGGCCTCTGGAACACGCTTAAATTCAAGGCGTACAACTTTGATGCGTTGGGAGCGCCGCCGACGCGGGGCCACCTCCATCCTCTGTTGAAGGTCCGTACCGAGTTCCGTCAGATATTCCTCGAGATGGGCTTCTCCGAGATGCCGACCAACAACTATGTGGAGTCGTCGTTCTGGAACTTTGATGCCCTCTACCAGCCGCAACAGCATCCGGCCCGCGACGCCCACGACACGTTCTTCGTGAATCATCCGGCGAAGAGCCACAAGTTCCCCCAGGAGTACCTCCAGCGGGTAAAGGAGGTGCACTCGCACGGCGGCTACGGGTCCAAGGGCTACGGCTACGACTGGAAGGTGGAGGAGGCGCAGAAGAATCTGCTGCGCACCCACACTACAGCGGTGAGCGCACGAATGCTGTACAAGCTGGCCAACCAGGAGGGCGGCTTCAAGCCGGCCAAGTACTTCAGCATCGACAAGGTGTTTCGCAACGAGACGCTCGATGCCACCCACTTGGCGGAGTTCCATCAGGTGGAGGGAGTGATTGCCGACGTTGGTCTGACGCTGGGCGATCTGATCGGGACGTTGTACGAGTTCTTCCGCAAGCTGGGCATTACGCAGCTGGAGTTCAAGCCGGCATACAATCCGTACACGGAGCCCAGCATGGAGATCTTCTGCTACCATCCCGGCCTAGCCAAGTGGATCGAGGTGGGCAATTCGGGCGTGTTCCGGCCCGAGATGCTGCTGCCGATGGGCCTGCCGGAGAACGTGAATGTGATCGCGTGGGGCCTGTCGCTGGAGCGGCCAACGATGATCAAATACGGCATCAACAATATTCGGGATCTCGTGGGGCCCAAGGTGGATCTGAAGATGGTCGAGGAGGGACCCATTTGCCGGCTGGATCACGTGTAAAAGGGCAGCGCCCTAACATCCGCGACCAAATTGCATTTTTTTTCCACGCGTTTGTTCCAAAAACCAATATTTATAAATAAACCTTACACCAAGGCGAATATTTCATATTATGCAGGGTGATTTGAAGGAGGTAGTGCCAGAAATTCCTTATCAAGTTCTGAAATTCTCTGGATATGATTAAACTTTAAAATTAGCGGGTTAATTTGAATTCCTAACTCTGTTGTTCAACACTGCATTTTAAGAAACCACTCCGACTTATCGAAACTCACAATATTTATTAAAAAGCAGCTGGTCAAGAAAAAGTGTTATGTTGTATTTCTTATTTACAACTGCGTTTTAAAATAATTGTTTTTATAATTTTCATAATCGAATGAGTCATTTTTAGTTAATATTTACATATGTGTAGAACCAGGCAACCCTGGCAACTCTATCGCGAAATGAACGTCATCGCAAAGACACAAACACAAACAAAGAATCGAAACAATAACAAACAGCGAAACCGAAGAAAATTCAAAACGTTACAGAAATCTAGAAAAATTTGTACATTTTCCAACCTTTCGAAGTCTAGAAATGGGATCCAATCCGACGCAGACACTTCACCAGGCGATACAGCAACAATTCGGCCTCCAGAATCCCGGCGATTCGTCCAAATTAAGCAATGATAATCACACAACACAGTCACACAGATTCGTCATTCCGCAGCTGAGGATCCCGCAGCTGCATCCCCAGCAGCCCACAGATCTGGCGGCCCAGGAGCGATCCCGCCAGGCGACGGACGCCCACAACCAGCAGCTGCTCAACGAGATCCGTCGCAGGCGTCAGGGGTCGGAAAGCGAGGCAGCAACAGCAGCGACAACAGGAGCGCCCGGAGTTGGAGTACCAACTAGTTTCGTAATTCCCCATCTTGGTGAGGCGACCGGAGAACCGCTGAACATACCGCTCCTCACCAGACTCGAGCGGCGCGTAGGTGAGCTGCACATCCGAGACGACGACGGTGGCGACAAAGTTGGCGCCATGGAGAAAACTACGCAGACGCCGCTGATCGATCTCACGAGCACAGTTATTGTCGGTAGCAAGGATGGGACGCTTAAGGAGGCGGCGAGCAAGGCACGCGAGAAGCAGGCGGCTAGCCAGGAGCGCTTCAGCATCCCCTTCAATCCCTGCGATCTTCCGGTGCAACGGCGCGCAGCCATGTCTGGCGGTCTGCTGGCCAACAGGCGGCGGCGCTCAATGCGCGAGGAGGACGCTGCCGCGTCGTCAGCGCCGCCACCAAAATGCCGGTCCGGTCCCATTGGCCGTATGCTGGACGCCGTCGTTGGCTACCCAGAGCCACGGGAGCCGCAGCTGCAGTACGCCATAACAGAGTTGGAACGGCGCCACCTGAAGATGTACGCCCACCATTGCTACAGTGGCCAGGTGAACAGATTCCACTTTGACACGCTCTCGCCCGACGAGGTCGTGAAGCAGGCGCGGCAGAAATCCTGGCGCCTTACTCGTACTTGACTCGAGTTCCTCCTCCCAGCAGTTGACAATTACCGAAAAGTAAATCTAATAAATCTGCCAAGCTTAAAGGGTATCTAGTATTAATCATATAACGTTGAGGCTTTTATTGGATAAGATTGTAGGGCTGGAAGATGCTAGAAATTCTTTTAAACGGAGCGCCTCTTTTGTTATCGACTTTGGACACTTTCCAAAGCGAATTAGATTCTTCTGTTGTTTTGTGGAAAATACATATTAGCTTAAGTGCGCCATGGCAATCATCGTCTTTATGTAGAATTATAATAATTCAACATCTTTAAAGTATTATTTTATTATTTTTGTACTGATGAATTATCGTTATCGTTATCGTGTGCTATTAAGTTTCTCATGTGAGCTTTTAAGAGATGCGAGTGGCATTGCTCGAAGTTCTTCACCTTTTTAAAGCTTTAAACATCGATTTCGGAAAACAAAAGCGATAAATCGCTGTTTTTGCAGCTCTACTGTAGATAATTCTTCCAGCGGAGGCGAATAACTGCGTATGAAATAAAAACAGTGTGGTTTCTTCGGAACGCAACAGAAAATCTTTTCGTGTGGTCAGTGAAAACTGGGAAAATCTGCAATAGATCGTGTGCGAAAGACGGGCATTAGGCAATCAGAGTCGAAAAAGGAGCATAGCGGACCAAAAAACAGCTGTGGCGGTGGAAAGGGGACCAGAAAAGTATATCCACAAAGTGCGAAAGGTCAGCAGAAGTAGACGGCAAGGAGCGTAAAATAAAAATTCTCTGTTCTGTCGCGCCTTTAAGTGTGTGTGTGTGCGTGCGAGTGTGCGTGTGCGTCGTGTCGGTGTGGCTGTGTTGTGTGGTGTGTGTCTCTAGCTGTCACTTTCTGACGCGCGCACAAGATATACACAAATTGAAAACGGTGGCCACCAACACACACCCCCCCCTCTGACCAGACCCCCTCGTCTCCTTCGCCTTGATGTGCTGCGCGCCCGGTTCCGGTGCCGTTGCCGTTGCCATTTGGTTCCCGTTGTCCCACCAACGCAGCGCATTAAGTGCATCCAGCTCCAGTGCTGCCGTGTGAGCGAGCGAGCAAGAGAAAGAGGGAACAACAGCAGGAAAAGGAGCAGCAAGGGAGCTCGTTGCCGGTACCGTTGTACAGGTATGGGGATACATGGATACATTCAAAAACGCGACCGCGCTCGCGTGTGTATGTGTGTGCGTTTCTGTGCGTATTTGCAATTTCCTTCCATGCACATTTTTTAATCGTATTTATTTTTTTTTTTTGTGTAATTGTGCCTCGCCTTGGATAAGTTGGAAAATTCCAAACTGCCCACAGATTAGTAGCTTGCTATTCGACTTCTAATTATTCTTTAACGTTTGCTGTAACTCAAAAGCGTCTGCAAGCGCAGACATTTGACCTTGCTCGGACCACAACAACGACATAGACACTCAAGGTAGCGAGCGGATGATTCCGGCGGGTAAAGGGCCTTCTGTAAGATAACGGTTAAGCAAAGAGAGTGCATAGTTAGAAGCGCCACAAATAATATACATATGTAGTAGTAGTAGTAGTAGTAGTAAAACTTTTTCTTCAAAAGCGCCCGGGATGCGCCCCTGGGCTTAGAACACACCTACGCACACAGTTACAGCCACTGGCGCAGACGATTGCATTGGAAGATTGAGAGATTGAGATTCCAATACTGGAAGGGAAGTGGAAGAAATAGGCAGTATTAATAATACTCGTAGATTACCAATCGCACATACACACGCGCGCGCGACCAATTATCACAAATAAAATTATCAGATCCAGCCAGCCGCTCTAGAAATCACACACCACACACATGCATGCAAATTATCAGGTTTTAATTGCCGCAGCACGCACAAACAAATAAACGAATGCCACTATTTCAGAGACAGACCAGCCAGACGATCGATCCGATCAGCAAGGAGCACCCACAGTCACAGCCACAGCCACAAGGTAGCAGGAAGGAGGTAGCATTCCAGTTCCAGGAGCCCGCCAGGAACCGAGCCGAGCCCGCCCCGCCCCCGCCGACGACATCCTGAGATGTTGCCATTCACCCCGCAGGTGGTCAAGCGTTTGTTAGCACTCAAAAAGGGCAGCGAGGACAACAGCGTCGAAGGCAAGTGGTCGGAGAAGGCCGTCAAGAACCTGGTGAAGAAGATCAAGAAGAACTCGCAGCTGGAGGAGCTAGAGCGGGCGATCTCCACACAGAACTGCCAGACGCGGTGCGTGACGGTGCCGCGCAGCAAGCCAGCTCCCGCCGGCGAGCATCTGCGCAAGGGTTTGCCACACGTCATCTATTGCCGCCTGTGGCGCTGGCCGGATCTCCAGTCGCAGAATGAATTAAAGCCGTTGGATCACTGCGAGTACGCCTTCCATTTGCGCAAGGAAGAGATCTGCATCAATCCGTATCACTACAAAAAGATCGAACTATCCATCCTGGTGCCCAAATCGCTGCCAACACCGCCCGACTCCATTGTGGACTATCCCCTGGACAACCATACGCACCAAATACCGAACAACACCGACTACAATGCTGCGATAATCCGCAGCGCATCGCTCAGTCCGCCGCAGTACATGGAATTGGGCGGCAGCGGCCAAGGTCCCGTCTCCGTCTCATCAGCCGGCTCAACATCCGCCTCTGGTGGCAGTGCTAGCGGTGCCTGCGGTCCCTCCTCCTCGCCATCATCGTCAACCGCCTCCTATCAGCAGCAGCAGCAGCTGTCCTTTGGCCAAAACATGGATTCGCAATCGAGCGTGCTCAGTGTGGGTAGCAGCATTCCCAACACGGGTACCCCGCCGCCCGGCTACATGAGCGAGGATGGCGATCCCATTGATCCGAACGACAACATGAATATGTCGCGTCTAACGCCGCCCGCCGATGCAGCGCCGGTGATGTACCATGAGCCGGCCTTTTGGTGCTCCATCTCCTACTACGAGCTGAACACACGTGTCGGCGAGACCTTCCATGCCTCACAGCCCTCGATCACAGTGGACGGCTTCACCGATCCATCCAATTCGGAGCGCTTCTGTTTGGGCCTGCTCTCCAACGTGAACCGTAACGAGGTCGTCGAGCAGACGCGCCGACACATCGGCAAAGGCGTCCGACTCTACTACATTGGCGGCGAGGTATTTGCCGAGTGTCTGAGCGACTCGTCCATATTCGTTCAGAGCCCCAACTGCAATCAGCGCTACGGCTGGCATCCGGCCACCGTTTGTAAGATCCCGCCCGGCTGCAATCTAAAGATCTTCAACAATCAGGAATTTGCCGCCCTGCTGTCGCAGTCGGTGTCGCAGGGCTTTGAGGCCGTCTACCAGCTGACGCGCATGTGCACCATCCGCATGTCGTTTGTCAAGGGCTGGGGAGCCGAATATCGTCGCCAGACGGTCACATCGACGCCCTGCTGGATCGAACTGCATCTGAACGGGCCGCTACAGTGGCTGGATCGCGTCCTCACCCAGATGGGATCACCGCGGCTGCCCTGCAGCTCTATGTCGTAAGGAAAACAAAAAGTTAAGCTGCAATGAATCCCTAAAAGAAAAACCATGAAAGCCCAGTACGCACGGGCAGGGCAAGCAAGTAACACTGAAGGATAGCGGAATATTCTATAGGCCAGGTCTGATTCGTACTATCTAGTATTAGCGGAAATTAAGTTGTATGAATTTGTTATTTTAATTGAACATTTTCAAATGTTTTTTAAACGTTCACCTTAATTCGAACCTAACCGAAATTAAGTTTATGTTTTTATGTTTTTTTTTTTTGTGTCTGATATAATTTTAAAATGTGCTTTAATTGAATTAGGTTTAATTCCGCCATTACTACAAACAAAGTAAGCTTCAGAACAGGTTGCCTCTCATTGATTTCACAAATTCTTACGGCTTCGATTACAAATGCGACAAAGGCACACAAATTATACATAATATCTTGTTGGATTCAAACTCTAGCCCTAAGAAAAGTACACTTAAAAGGCCAAACAAAAACAAATTGTGAAGAAAATTGTGAAAAGTTGTGAAAAGTCCCCCGTTAGTTCTTTTAATTTTATAGAATTTCCCCTTCAGCGTTACTTGAGCTTGGGCCTTTACCGAAAGAAATCAAATGAGAATCGGATTGGGTCCTCGATCCAAACCAAAAAAAACCAAGAAAAACTCTGAGAGCACATATGAAATAAGTCGAGGCAAATTATATACGAAAACGTACGTAATTGAAACAAATAACAGAAGATTCAGATACATATATATATATATATCTATCTATATACAAAGAGCACACACACTTACATGTGGAATATATACAAGCATATATGATATGAAATATGAGAGAGACAGAGAGAGAGCATGTATTTGGCGTTACAAGTTTAGGACTATATATTGCGTAGAAGGCGAGCAGAACGGTTTGCGATCAGGAAATTAATGGAGCAGCTCCAGAAGAACTTTTTTGAAACATTTTACACACAAATTAAAAATGAATGGAAATAGTACCGTAATACACCGATACCGATACCGACAGACAGGACGAAAATCTGTGTGGAGCAGTAGTGGTAGTGTTGGTTAGCGCTGGCAGATACAGTTGCGACGCCACGCGTCGAAATTCTTTGAGAAAGAAGCAAAACAAGGAACAAATAACGGTGATTTGGAACAGGAATGAGATGGATGAGAGCGAAAACAGAAACTGGGATTTATCAAGCTTATGAAGCTTAACATACACACACAAAAACAGAAACAGAAACAGACACAGACCATATACCATACATTGCAAATGTACATAAGACCAAACGAACAGAATGAAATGGAACACGCAAGGACCTCCACTGGAACAGACAGACGATGGTTGTTAAACGCCTCATCGCCCAGTATATGTGTGTGTGTTCGAACTCGCACGAACCGGAGTTAGAGTCGTAGTCGGACGGAGTCCGAGCAGCTTGAGCCGCTCTCGTTAGTTGTAGTCGTATTCGTTAAAATACATATTTTACATATGTAAAAAGCACTTGTCCGGCAAAATTTCGATGAACACCAACAAAGCGCAAACCAAGTCCCATTTCAGAACTGCATTTATTGTAAAAGAAAAAAAGAGATATTCGAAACGATTCGAAACATAGCTCAAGTGTCAATTATGGCGTTTGTATCTGAATACCTAATGCAATATGGTTTGCCGGTTGAAAAATCGGATTTAGCTTGGCAACTGCTCGTTTTTCTTGGGTCTAGTTCTTAAGTCATCAAAATATATATATATGCATATACATATATATAACAAAATTCGCTAGCTTCTTATCCAGATCATTTACGGAGCCTAAAAATCGATTTAAGTTCATATATTCTTTTGTTATATTTACTTCGAGCTGTTTTTTTTTGTTCTGTCTGTTTAAACCAAAAATAACATAACAGTACCGCTAAACAACCAGTGTTGGCTAGCGCAAGTTCAGGAATAGCGGTATCGCTGAACAACCAGTGTTGCCTAGCGCAATTTCAGGCATATATGTACCGCTGAACAACCAGTGTTGGCTAGCGGAATTGCAGGCGTATCTTTAAATTTAAGCTTTGTCTGTTGTGTTCTTGATTTTATTTTTAAATTTCTTTTCGAGTGAAGTAGAAGAGGACACTTGGTCCTGATTGGCAGTCAATCGAATAAAATATCGCGAACGTGAGATTCTATTGTGTTAATTTGCCCTCGCAACACACCTATTTTGATTTCTTTGATCGCTCAGTGGATGCGACATTTGTTTTTGTTTGTATTTCCCACCCTTTCGGCTTAATCAGCTAATATTGTAATGTAATCTTTAAGTTATGGCTAACTCTAGACAACGTAAAAGCAAATGCTAAAGCAAAGAGGGCGAGAAAGAGCTAACATCAGCAGTCAGTCGGCGGTCCTCGACGCGGATCGGATCGAGAGAACCAGCAGCAGCAACCCAGTACCCGTACCCGTAACTTTAAAGAGTATAAATACGAAAATATATACATATATCTAATATGCAAGCATGCAAGATAAAGACAAACACAAATCGTATATTTAAATAAACACTTATAATATTAAACAAAAGCCACCGAGTGAGAACACACATAGGCGGAGCTGCCCCCAGTCTGGGCAATAATCAAACTCGGTCCAAGATCTCCTGGCGGAGATACATCTGCCCGCTTAACGCTCGTGCACCTTGAGATGCTGCTTGTGATTGGACTTGCGCAGAAAGCGAGCCGGACACAGCGGGCAGGCAAAGGGCCGGAGCTGGGAGTGGGCTATCTGGTGGTGCTTTAGCTCCGAGGCGCTAAAGAAACTCTTGCCGCACTCCGGCTGCGGGCAGGCAAAGTCTCGCTGATTGTAGTGACGCTTGAGATGGGTGTTTAGGTAGCACTGATCTGTGAGGACACGTCCGCACACGGGACACGTAAAGCTCAGTGACGAAGTCGAGGTGGAGGTGTCTGTGATGGCCTCGGTCGACTGCTCTTCCAGCGGCAGCTGAAAATCCGCAGCATGTTGCAGTTTTTTGTGTACCCGCCGGGCATGGATCGAGTGAAAGGAGACTGGACAGTCCTTGACCAGACATGGATATGGTTTCTCGCCGGTATGGAGTCGCCGGTGTACAGCCAGATAGTTGGCAAAGCGGAAACCCTTGTCGCAAATATCGCACTTGTGCGGCCGTTCCGCCGTGTGGGTCACGGCATGGATGCGCAACTTGTTCAGCTGCCGGAATCCCTTGCCGCAATCGCTGCACACATGCGGCTTCTCGTCCGTGTGGGTCATCTTGTGAATGCGCAGGTTGTAGGCCTCCGAGAAGCGTCTGCCGCAGACGTCGCAGATGTGGCCCTCATTCTGCTGCTTAACCAAAGAAGAAGATGCCCCCCGTCTGCGTTTGGTGTAACCCGTTGGTGGCCGTTGCTCTTGCTTTGATATTCCACCTAGCGGCTTTTGCTCCGCACTGTCGCGCTGCTGAATAGCCTAATTCGCACAGTATTAAAGTCAATTGAAAGGAGCTTTAAAGGAATCCTCAACTCACCTCGGTTACCAGATCCAGAAGATCGAATTCCATTTCCCCGGTTAGACCATCCTCCAGTTGGGCAAACAGCTGCAGTTCCTCTAGGCAGACACCATAGTTGTTGCTAGGCTCTTCACCACTCCCACTTCCCATCATCATCGTCACTTCCTGCTGCTCGGGATCTATGAGATATTCGGCTCCCATGCTTCGAGGTGCTACGCTTCCGTCCGGTTTGCTGCCGCTTCACCGAATGTGCTGGCCAAGACTTCCGCTCACAAGTGCCGGAGTCCGAATGTCGATAAGATAACGACTTGTTCTATTGTGTAGTACATATATCTCGTTACCGGTTGTAGTTGTTTCGGCCATGGAATCAGACAAACCAGTAAGCGCAGGTAGGCAGGTCTCTCTTTGGCTATTTTATCGAAATGCCCGTCTAATAAAGTTTTTGCCGTAAATGAGTGATTAGTCCAGTTGCGTTTTGTACTTTAAACGCTACCGACAGCTCGCGAACTTTGAGCCAATTATTCGGATCCTCCTGCTACAGTCGACCCCGGACACCGATACCTCCTACAAAAGTATAGATATGGGTACATACATATGGGCATATGTACGTATAAAGCAAACCGACTGAAAAAGTTTCCCAACGACGCAATGCGGTGACGTCAGTATATCGTTTGCTCTCTTTCTAGCAAGCGTACGACTGGCCATTTCGGGTAACAGGCGAACAGAAAACAGAAGAGCGACGACACGTTGATCTGTGCGCTGACGTCATTGATATCGCTGATTGACAGAGAGAGAGAGACTTCGTCCGCCACAACGAATACATTATTTGCGCCATCTATGCGACAGTTTGGGAAGGCCTTTAGCCTAGACTCAAACCTTGGATGAGAACTTCGATAGATATATTGACGGCTAGACGTCGCTTTATACATTCCGGAGCCCACTGCTAGATGGCGATTTATACTTTCCGGAGCTCACTGCTAGATGGCGCTTTATACCTTCCGGAGCCCACTGCTAGATGGCGCTTTATACATTCCGGAGCCGACTGCTAGATGGCGCTTTATACTTTCCGGAGCCCGCTGCTAGATGGCGCTTTACAACTTATATACGCCTGATACATACATTTAAAGATTTATAAGGTTGCGATATTGTTATTGCCTACAACAACAACAACAATAAAGTTTACAATAACAATATTTTACACAATGAGTTTATGAAATCTCCGAACAAATCGTCCGTTTCCCTTTTCAGGTAACAGGCGAACAGAAAATAGCAGAGCGACGATGCGCTGGTGCTGATCTAAGCGATGACGTCATCGATTGAGCTTGTGATGGTAGAAAAACTGTTATAATTTATGTTTGTTAAACCTTCTGCTGCCTTCTGTGTGCCTGGTGTCTGAAACCATGAATTTCATAAAAGCCTAGGCTGCGATATTGTTATTGCCTACAACAACAATAATAATGTTTACAACAACAATATTATTACAACAACATTTTAAATCTTTTAAATCTCCGAACAAATTGTCCATTTTCCATTTCGGGTAACAGGCGAACAGAAAACAGCAGACCGACGATGTGCTGGCGTTGATTTAAGCGATGACGTCATTGATCGAGCTGGTGGTGGGAGAGAAACTGTTAAAATTTATGTTTATTTACCATCTGCTGCCTTCTGTGCGCCTGGTGCCTGAAACCATGAATTTCATTTTATTGAAGGCTAGGTTGCGATATTTTTATTGTTTACAACAACAACAATAATGTTTACAACAACAATAGTGTTTACAAGAACAATGTTATTACAACAACAACATTTTAAACGAAGAATTTTACGTTTTCCGTTTCCCATTTTCCATTTCGGGTAACAGGCGAACAGAAAACAGCAGAGCGACGATGCACAGTCGCTAATCTAAGCGATGACGTCATCAATCGAGCTGCTGGACAGTGAGACTTCCGAGAAAATCCGCGAGGTGGCGCTTTGTTCGCCACATATAATACACTTAGCATAGACCCAAACCTTGGATGAGAACTTCGATGATTTTCATCGATGACTCGAACCGTGTTACCTTTTCTATAGATATATTTACCTTCTGCTGCCTTCTGTGCGCCTGGTGCCTGAAACCATGAATTTCATAAAAGCCTAGATTTGCGATATTGTTATTTATTTATTGCTACAAGAACAACAACAATAATGTTTACAACAATATTATTACAACATTTTAAATCTTTAAAATCTCCGAACAAATCGTCCGGTTCCCATTTCGGGTAACAGGCGAACAGAAAACAGAAGAGCGACGACATGCTGATCTGTGCGCTGACGTCATTGAAATTTCTGGTTGACAGAGAGAGAGAGAGAGGGAGTTCTCAGATAATGCGCGAGGTGGCGCTTTGTTCTCGTCAGCCACAACGAATACACTAATACTAATAATACTAAGGGAAAGACCCTTAGCCTAGACTCAAATCTTGAATGAGAACTTCTTCTCTGTTACTTTCTGTTCGCCTGTTACCCGTCGACGTCGATAAGAATGCAATAACGTATGTATGTTTGTATGATCTCCTGTAAATATAGTATTTATTAATTAGCGTGGGATAGATAATCTGACTATGCCTCGGAATGACCCATTCCCACTCAGATCTGTACGGTGAACTTCTGGAGCAGGTGCCGCAGCTCCTCGTTTTGGCGTCGCAAGAAGACCACCTCCGCATCGTACTGCATCCGCATCTTGAGCACCTCCACATAGTGATTCAGGCCGTGCTCGAGCGTCTTCCACAGCTTGCGCTTGGAGGGCGGAAAGCAGGCGGTGAACTGTCGCCAGAAATCGCGTATCTCCGTATCCGTAATCTGGCTGGGAGTGACTATATTTCGGCTGCTTCCCCCCGTACGTTCGTGTTGGTGCATCTGTTGGTGCATCTTGGCGGTGAAGAGATTCATGGCGTGCAGGCAGAGAGCAGGCTCCATGACCAGATAATGGTTGGGACAGTTCAGCGACGCTTCCTCCTCCTCGCTCTGATAGATGTGCTCTCGATGCATAAGCTCTCCTGGTTTCTGCTCTCTTAAGAAGACCTCGGCACACCGGCGTGGACTCAATCCCTCCGGCTGGCAAGTGGGACAGTAGGTGTACGGCAGGAAGACACTGGTCAGCTCCTGCACGTCCCGCAGCTGGCGGATACGCAAAGCCGCAAAGATGTTGTCAATGCGCACCAGGCACTTATCCTCCTCAGAGTAGGGCTCCAGGATCTCCAGTAGTCGGTCCTCGATAAGAAAACCGCCGCGATCAGATAGCTTTCGGATGAGAGAGCGCATCAGGCGTAGCGAATCCAGTGGCAGCTCCTTGATATCTGGACGATGCTGCTTCCCGGCGCCACTGGCGGATCTCTTACCACCACTCGACAACATTCGGTTCTTGGGGACCCGGCCGATCCGCATATCGAACTTTTGGAGGACATTATTGGGCTTCGTCTTTGCCTGGTTGATGTTCGGTATAGGCGGCGCCGGACGGGACCAGGGCATGGCCAGTTGCTGGTCGTGAATGGTGCGATCGATGCGATAGATTCGGTCCACCAGGACCGTGAGCTCCTTGTAGTTGATGTCCCAGATGCGATCGAACTTCTCGCGGTTGTTCAATCGCGACTGATGCGCCTTCGCCTCCATGTCGTTGATGTTGGCGTGCAGCTTGTAGATGTCGGCGGAAAGCCGGGCTATGTTCCGCTTGCCGGTGAGGCAGTGGCTCCGTAAGCCGCGCCTGGTTCGCCCAATGGCCTCCTGTAGGCGTCCCACGCGCCGCTTTTGCTGACCGTTGATGATGGCGTTCTCCTCGTTTCGCTTCTGCAACACCTCGTAGTTATAGTCCAGCTTTTCGGAGTTCATCAGCACGTTGTCGCGTGTGCGTCGCAGCTCAAGCTCCAGGCGTTCGCACTCCTTCTCCAGCCGGATGCGGGTGCTCTTGGTCAGTTCCTCCTGCGACTCGTTGATCTGCTGCGTTTGGCGGGCATAGAATTGTTCCCGGGACCGCACCAGGTTGGTTTTCTCCTCAAAATTCGCGTTCATGGCATCGAAGAAGGTACGCCACTTCTCCACGGCGCCGACAGCATAGATCTGGCGCTCCTCCTCGATGGTGTGACGGAGCAGGAGCAAGTGTTGCTTGTAGGCCTCTTTTAGGGTCTCCACCTGTTGGTCGACGCGCTCTACCAGACCGCAGAGATCCTGCGCCTGCCTCTCGCGATCGAACTCATACTTGGCATTCATGCGATTAACCTCCTCCTGGCAGGCGGCAATCATCTCATCCTTCCGGCCCATGATTGCGGCAATGCGCTTCTTTTGCTCCTCAATTTGGTCCCACAGCATCATCGGTTCGTTGATCTCCTCCAGCTCGGTCCAGCGTGCCTTAATATCGGCAAACCGTGCCACCGTCTCCAGGCTCTCGGCCTGCAGCTTGGCCTGCACTCGGCTCTTTTGTGTGGCCTCGAACAGGCGGCGGTTCAGCTCGCGCCGCTCGTTGGCCACCCGGACATTGGTCACCAGGACGTTGCCGAAACGAACTAGCTCATCGAGAGCCTCGCCGGACACCTCCAGCTGCTGTTCGATGGGCGCCTTCTGGGCCTGGCCATGCTCTGCCCCGGGGACCGTGGGCGCTTCACGAAACTGCTGACGCACCCGATCCAGGATCTCCAGACGTCGGTCTTCCAGCTTCTTCACCGAACTGTCGCAGTGCTCGTTGAGGATCAATCCATCGACGCGGTCATTGAAGGACTCCCAGCTATCCATGGGACCTGACTCCGCCACTGCCTCGTCTTCCTTCTCAATACTGCTGGCGCTGAGAAAGTCGCTCCTCTCTTTGATTTGTAGCTTAAGCTCCTCCATTTCGATCTTTGGGCGAATATCTGCGATATTTCGTTGTGATTTGCTTCCCGCTTTGTGTTTTCAGACCACAACTGGTTTCTACAGCTTGCAGTTCGGTCTCGGTTGGCTGGAAGTTTGATCGAAGGACCCAGCACAGTTACCTTGGCTTCCATGGCCATCGTCAGTTTCGCCTGTCACGTTGCCGGCAAACAATTTTGTTTACCAAACTTTGTTATCTGGCATCAGTAATGTCATGGCCAAAATAACAGCTGGAACATGTTGATGGATCTTCAGCGTTTTCCATTTGAAAAGCCACCAATATTGGTAGATTAATTAAGTAATATTAAGTAAAGAATGTTCTAACAACGAGGTTCACAATCTATGTATGTATGTATGTATATTTGTAAGTTAGGTATAATTTTCTGGCTTGAAAACAAGCAAGACGATTGTTTAGCTATAATCGATATCGATATACATTTGGCGGGGCCCGACTACTTCCCTCTCGCTCTCGATCAAACTTGCTGACGTCATGCGAGCATGCAAATGTCAAACTGGAACTGAATGGAAAATCCCCAGTCCCAAATGAAATGATCCCAATGACCCCCAATGGCGAGGACTCCGTCGAACTCCGCTCGGGCGGGAGCCAACCTGCACCGGCAAGTGTTGCATTCCGTCCGCTGATGATCTACCGAATACATCCCTGCGTTTTTGGTTGCCGCTGGGTTGCATTCTCGACCAAATATAAGGGAGACAAATTTAAAAAAGAGTGGTTTTTAATTCGCCCGGACATAATTACATATGTATGCCTGTATATTTATGTATTTACAATTGGTGAAAAATAAGCTATATATGATCGGCATTGGGCTTTGGGGGGGATGGAAGGGAAGGCGGAAGCGGCGCTCAATTATCCTCAGTCTTCAAGGTGATCTCATATATCAGCTCGTCATTGAACTCCTCGCCGACATGGTGATGAATCTGCTGCTGCTGTTGTTGCTGCTGCTTTTGCTGTTGCTGCTGTTGGTCAACTTGGTAATATTGCTCCTCGGTGAGAAGCTCCTCCTCGCCATCATCATCTTCCATCTCCTCCTCATCACAATCGGCGACCACGTCCTCGACCAGCAGTCCCTGGCCATTGTAGTCCGATATCTGGACGTATTGCGGCTGCGACTGCTGCTGCTGCTGCTGGGTGGGGGCCGCGTTCAGGTACTGAACGGCCTCCTCCACCAGCAGGCCAGTATCCTCATCGTACTCCTCCTCTAGATTGCCCATAGCCTCTTCATCGTCACGTTCATCGAGCAGTCCGCTCGAACCGGAGGCCGAACTGGTGTCACCCAATTGGCCATTCTTGAAGCTGTTGATGTAGCGGCGTGTATTGCTGCGGCACTGAATGGAGCGCTTGTGCGCATCAAAATAGTTAATATCGGTGAACTCCTCCTGGCACAGACGGCACTCGTACGAGCCCTGGCTGAGATGCATATCCTTGCGATGTCGAGCCATCTTGTGGGCGTCACGGCACTGCATGCCACAAAAGGGGCACTTAAGCATGCGCCGCTCGCCCATGTGCACGTTCCGGATGTGCTCCTGCAGCGAGAAATTCTTGTAATAGGCCTTCTGACAATAATGGCACTGGAAGCGCCGCTTCTTCTCGTGCGTCGCCTCGCGATGCCGCTTTAGCTGTGTGTTCTGCGCGAACGTCTTGCCGCACATCTCACATATGTGCTCCTTCTCCAGATGCCGCCGCTGGTTATGCACGCGCAGGTCCTGCTTGGTGGAGAAATACAGCGTGCACACCTCGCACACATACGGACGGATGCCCATGTGGCGGCGGGCATGGCCGGCCAGGTACTTGCAATCGCGATACGTCTCCGAGCAGTAGACGCAGGCATAACGATTCGTTCCGGGCACCAAATGCGTTTTCTGGTGCTTGGACAGCTTTGACTTGTGCATCACATCGGGACAGATGCCGCACTCCACCGGCAGCTTCTCGTCCATCTGGCTGCTGATCATGGAGAATTCAACAATGGGCGTGGTATCATCGTCAAAGTCGACAATGGTGGCTATCAGATCGTCGAAGAGCATGTAACGGCGCGGTCCCTTGAACTCCTCCAGCATCTTATCGCTGGGCTTCACGTCCTTGACACTCTCACCGTCATCGTTCTGATTGCCAAAGCTACGCACAACGATCTGTGATGCAGAGTTAGACTTCATCATGATATTGGATGACGCTGGCGGCGACGGCGACGGCGGCGATGGAGATGGTGGCAGGGATGGCGACATCATCACCGGCTTTATGTCCAGATCGTCGCACTGCTCTTGCTTAGGCGGATAAATGTAGGCATATGCATCGGTACCGAGCTCTGGCTTGAAATCCTCCTCCACCAGCTCCCCCGTTTCCGTCAGACGCAGCTCGGTGACTACATAGGACGGGCTTAGCCCGCTCTCCTCGTCCGCCGGCAGTGGCTTTACACGCGACGAAATTAGCATACCGTTGTCGAGATGCTGCTGCAGTTGACATTCGCCCATAATCAATTCGCCCGCAGTGGTGGCGTCCTCGTTGACAATGAGGAACTCCTCGTCGTAGTCATTGCCCAGCCCCTCCAGCACCACGTAGGCGGCGGCGTTTTCCATACCAACAACATCGATCAGCCTGTTCTCGACTTCCTCTCCGCCGTCATCGTCCGAATACTCCACCGAGCCGTGCATCCCGAACTCAATTACCTCGGACATGTCCACATTCATAGCAGCCCGGTGTCGGTGCTGCTGGTTCCTCTTCACTCGTGGAGCTGCAGAACTCTGGGAGTTGACGTTCTGCTGCCTTTTTTCAGCTATTTTAATTCCAAAGCAGCAATAGTGTGACCGTAGCTGGATGTGGACAAAATGCTGTTGCCTTGACAAGACCACTTATTATTATTATTATTTTATTTATGTTTTTTGCTCCGTAGGTTTAACGCAGGGCCCTAGTATTGACAAAATAAAATAAAACTGGAGTTCAGCGCAAACTCGATTGAGTTATGATTATTTGGTGAATTCTATCGGTTGACTATTTTCACCCCGCCATCTCATACAAAAAACCAGCTGAGAAAAAAAAAAATAAAAAATAATACGTTAGTTATAAAAAAGAATATTTATTTTTAGCATTGATTTGAACATTAAAAATGACAGTATTCTTTAAGGTATATTCTTAGGAATTTTTAGTTGTTGTATTTTGTTTCGATAAGCAACAGAAATCGATATCGCACATTTGAAAAAGTATTATGGGAAGGCGCGCCAAGTCGCTGCGCATGCGTAACGAAACATCTTCTTTGGGCCGCTGCCACCTCTTCTTCTTGCCAGCTTGCGGTCTGCGCTCGCGACTAACTAACTTGGCTAACTTCTGGAATTGGCCCGGTCTCGGCTAACATGACATGCATTGCATCCGCACACTCGGTGGCGCGCGCTTGTCTTCCTCGTCGCTGCTAGCTTGTTGTGTATTTTTTTCTTCAGTGTTTTTGCACTTGAGCGTGTGAAGTGCGCGCCTGCTTAGTGACTAATAATTAACCAATACCAGGATTGTGGTTCTTCTGCCTTTTGGTTTTTCTTTGTAATTTGAATTGACTACAAAAATTGAGAAAGAAATCAATTTTTTTTTTTGTGTTTTTGTGCGCGATTATAAAATAAAGTATTGTGGAGAAAAGTTATTAGAAAAACGTTAAACCATTGCGAAATTAATAATAAGAAAATACAAACCAAATTGAAGGAATAACACAAAGAATTTAATTTATTTTTACGGATAACCCAAGTATAAAGGTAAGCTTCGGTTTTAAGCCATGTTAACATCAAAACAAGTTGTCTTTGGTTTGTTTTAACTTAAATATATTTAATTTTAAACCAATAGGTTTGGCAAAGGGTAAATACCTTATTAGCAAAGTTTAAATGAATTTAATAAATTAGTAAATTACTATAACTATCTAACATTAACTTACAACTAAAAATAAATCAAAAAATCATTGAATTTATAATAAAATAATGAGCTATAAATTATCCATCTTTTATTTATTATATTCTAATAATGAATCTTTCACTCACAAAACAGGGAGTTTATATAGAATAAAGCATTTCTGGTAG